>SKCR01008005.1:0-24219 GCA_019454045.1 Zanthoxylum bungeanum | reverse complement strand
ATATGACCAGGTCAGGATTGTCCGATTTAAAGAGACTGGTTGCTTGATGTCCGATATATGTTTCGTACGGGGCAGACACATCTCCAGCCCCAGGCCTAACATGTGATCATCCGATACTGGATCGATGTACGCAATACTACGGTATACTACGCTTGATATAGATCTTATATTCTGATAAGAATATTTCTGGAGAATTGGGTAGGCATGGCGCTTTGCTAGAAGCCAACCTTGTCTTGTGAATCGGTAAGAACGTAGTACAAGGTACGTACGTGTTCGGATTATCCGACGACCGTATTTACTGCCAACATATCCGGAGATCTCTTGGGTCGCTTCCTGAAGATTCACCTATGATATTTGATTCGAACTTAATTAATCTTGGATTAATTGCGGAGAAACTTTATCTCGAATAAAGTACCTTGTTTAGAGAGAGAACGATTAATTTGGAATTAATCGGTAAAATTATTATATTCGATATAATAATCGAAATTCGATTTCAACGCAAAATTAAAATTAGATTTTAATTCGGGCATACGAGTTAATTTAGAATTAATTCGTTAGCGACGTAAATAATAATTTCGCTAGGAGCGATTATTTATTTAAATTCGATTTAATTAACGTCGCGACGTAAGTTCGGTATTTCGGAAATATCGAACCCGAACGCATGAGTGCACGTGGGCCCACTTTCATTTGGAAACGTGTGGGGCCCACATGACACATGTCATTATATGCATTATTTTATTGATAATGCATTGCATGGTGATAGTGTATAATACACTCAATTGTTATGCATGGAATTTGAGTGTTTGACACTCTAAGCCTTTGCATGGTTTGTGTCATAGATTTATTATTATTTAATAAATATTATGGCATAAATATAAATTGATTTTTGGTATCAAAAATTAATTAGAAACAAAACTTCTTCTCTCTCACTCATGGCCGAAACCTGAAACAGTTTTTGGTCTTCATCTTCTTCATTTTGGTTGCCAAAAACTTGAAGAAAGTGTAGTTGTTTGGAACATCTTCTCACATGCTAGGCTAGCACCTTCAAGGGATCAAAAGAGGTGATAGGGAAACCATCATAGAGCTTGGAATACTCAAAGCTTGGAGCTTTCCACATCTTCTCACCTTGGCCGAAAATCATCCACCTTGGAGCTTCCATCTTGGCTTGATTTTCTTCATCACAAAATATTGTAAGTATGATTCCGCCATACTTCATATTATATATATATTCATTGTTGTATTTCTATTTTTAATCTTTCCTTGGGACATATTATAGAAACCAACAATTAATTGCGGAGATATTTTATCTGGGATAAAATATTAATTAAAGAGAGAGAACGATTAATTTGGAATTAATCGATAAAATAATATGTTCGATATATTTAAGAAATGGATTTCGACGCGGAATTAAAATTAGATTTTAATTCGGGCGAACGAATTAATTAAGAATTAATTCGTTAGCGACGTAAATAGTGATTTCGCTAGGCGTAATCATTTAATTACGACGCGACGGAAAATTCGTTAATTTGGAATTAGCGAACCAAGCCCGGGATTATTTGCGAGCGCATTCGCATTTCGAATTCGAGTGCGGCACGCAAGTCAAATCGTGCGTCATATCGCTAGTCGCATCAATCGTCAAATCAAATGTCACTTTTAGTGATGTGACATGTTGTCACTTGATTTGAGTGATTGATGTAGAAGTTGAAAAAGCAACTTTTGCTTTTTGCTTTTTGATTTTAGCATTTAAGGAAAAGTAAAAAGAAATGGAAAATGGTTTTATTAATTTTAGAAATTATAAAAACCTATCACATTTTATTTTACTTTTACTTTTCTCTCTCTCTTTTTACGCATCTCTTCCTCTCCCTCTCTTTTCTTCTCCCTCTCATTCACGGCTTAGAGCCATTTTCATCTTCTTCTCATTTTTGGTCACTGCCGAATTGAAAGAGAAGCAAGTGAGAGTGTTTTGTTGCAAAACATGAGTGCTAGCACACACATGGGTTATATTATGGTGATAGGGAAACGAATTTGTGAGCTTGGAAAGCTTGAAGCTTGGAGCTTCAATTGTGTTCATCCATGGCCGAATTTTTGAGGTTCAAAGAGGAGCAAAACCGAGCAGTCCACTGCATGAGGAAGCCACTGCCGAGCTTGGAGGGAGACAGAAAACGCAACTTGTTCTTCCTAGCATCAAACCCATCAATGTGAGTATGTATTCCGCCTTACTCCTTGGTTGCATTCAACTCGTTTTTATGCATGATTGATGATTCTTGGGACTTGATTGAAACTCAACATCTCCGACCTACGCGGTCCTTATGTAATCGAAGATTGTGGTACAGCTTCATCCCTGATGAACTGTTCATGTTCCGTTGAGGATTCTATGCCAGGAACAGTATCACTCCGATTTTCATCGAGTTCTACTTTCCTCCCACTTATCACTGCATTTAGGAATTCCTTCTCAAGGAAAACCGCATGTAGAGCAACAAAAACTTTGTTCTCTTGTGGGTGATAGAAGTAATATCCTTTGGTTTCCCTAGGATATCCTACAAAAAGGCATTTATCCAATTTGGGTTCAAGTTTGGTACCTTCCAAATGTTTGACGTATGCCCAGCATCCCCAAATCTTCATGAATGAGAAACCCGGTTTCTTTCCTGTCCATATCTCATACGGAGTCTGTTGAACAGACTTTGACGAAACCTTATTCAAAATAAGTATTGCATTGTTTAATGCATATCCCCAGAAGGAATTAGGTAGCTCAGTGCGACTCATCATAGACCTTACCATGTCTAACAAGTTTGGTTTCTCTCCGTTCGGACGACACACGGTTTAATTGCGGTGTTCCAGGAGGAGTCCACTGTGAAAGAATATCATATTCTTTCAAGTAGTCAAGAAACTCATTGCTCAAGTATTCGCCACCACAGTCCGACCGTAATGTCCTTAATACTTTTACCGGTCTTTTTTTCAACTTCGTGTCGAAACTCTTTGAATTTCTCAAAAGTTTCTGACTTGTGTCTCATAAGATACACATAACCATAACGTGATGCATCATCCGTAAAGGTTACGAAGTATTCATATCCACCTCTAGCCTGGCTAGACATGGGCCCACAAATGTCACTATGAACAAGGGCTAACAGTTCGGTGGCGCGTACACCTTTACCGCTAAAAGGTGATTTAGGCATTTTACCTAATAAGCAAGATTCGCAGACGTCATATGAATTTGGATCAAATCCGTCCAAGTACCCACTATTCGAAAGTGTGGATATGCGAGTCTTATTTATGTGTCCCAGACGACAATGCCACATATAAGTTTCATCTTTATGACTTACTTTAAGCCTTTTGTTTGTTACAGAATATGTTTGAGATTGATTTATATTCAAAATATAAAGACCATTATTTACAATAGCAGTGCAAATTTCTATATCATTTTTATACATAAAACACCCAGTGTTTCTAAATACAAAAGTGTACCCACACTGGGTTAACATAGATACAGAAATAATATTCCTAGTCAAACTATGTACATAATAACAGTCTGTAAGTTCAAGTACATGCCCCAAGGGCAGTTCTAAAACAAAAGTGCCAACGGCCAAAACAAAACGGCGACTAAGTCCAATTTCCAACACGGAGGTCAATCTCTCCTGAAGCCAGTCTCCTGCTAATCCGCAGATCCTGCACATCAGTACAAATGTGAGTACCACAACCAGAATCAAAAATCCAATTTTTAAAACTAGAAGTAGTCATGTTTATTTCTATAACAAACATACCTGAGGCAGGTGCATTGCCTGCCTTTATCTCCTTCTGGAGCGCCTTGTACTCGCGGTAGTCACGCTTCCAGTGACCCCGCTTGCCGCACTGGAGGCAAACATCCTGAGATTTGTCCTTAGGCTTCCTAGAAGCCTTTGACGTTTTACCTTTGCCCTTCTTTTTCTTCTTCTTCTTCTTGATACCTCCAGTCGCCTTGGGCCCAGCCCTCAGAGTCCGAGATGTAGAAGCAAAGTGCGCCTCGCGCTTCTTGCCCTTAAGAAGTTACTTTTCTGCCTCTCGCAGCGTGGACATCAGCTCTCCAAGAGTCTGCTCTTGGTTCATCATATTGTAGTTCATGATGAACCCACTCCAAGTGTCGGGGGGAGACTGGAAGATCAAATCTATAGAGGTCTCTATCTCAAAGACAATCCCCATTTGTCCAAGCTACTCAATATCGGCAATCATCTGTGTCACATGAAGTTCAACAGATGTACCCTCCGACATCCGAGCGCGGAAGAGCGTCTTCTGTAACTCATATCTCTGCGATCTAAGATTAGATCGGTGTAGATCATTCAACTTCGCCAACATTGTATAGGGATCCAATCCCTTGTTCTGTCGACAGAATTGCTGAGTCATAGCAGCAAGCATGATAGATTGAGCAGTTACGTTGTCATCATTATGTGTCTTCCAAAGATCTAGCTCGAGAAACTGATCAGATCTGGGCTTAGGCCCAAGAGGTCTCTCTATAGTATATAGCAGCCTCTCGGTGTTGGACAATTATGACCCATAGCGTCACTATTTGTACAGATCATCGTGTTGTTGTACAAATTAACTGTGTGACAAAGGAGATTGCTCTCTTATCATTTGTGATTAGATCACCAAGATGTATAAATGATGAGAGGTCCTTGTGATTTGTTCCTGGATTGAGAATGATATGAGACAGTATCAATCCACGAAGGATAAATCATTAAATATCCCTAGTCAGAGCATTATCGAGATTGGACATCGATGAATGCGTAAAAGACTAGTATTACACGTGTGCGCTTTGTGAGGGCACAACGACACAGTTCTCATATATTTGGGTATATGATACTCATGCAAGTGTAATATGAGGTTGTGTTTTACCAATGGTACGGTAAACAGCTTCGCTCTGGATAGACCCCTTCGGAATTTCATTGGTAGTATGACTATGTGTCTATGGAAATCCGAAATCAGGGTAGGTGTATTTGGTCTTAACTTGAGACTTGCACCGCTAATACTTGCGACAATCAATATACTTTGGTTGCCGTCGTCTAAGGATTTAACAGGTTCTGTGTACGCCAATGCTGGGTATATTGAGAATCGTTGTGTGTTGGGTGTGATGTCAAGACGGAAGTGTCACTCCAGTCATATGGAGTCGATGATCGCGCAGGGATACAGAACTGGTTCTCTAAAAAGGTTGCAACCGTCGGGATAATATGACTTGTTCATGATTATCCGATATTAAAGAGACTAGTTGCTCGTAATCCAATATATGCTTCGTACGGGGCAGACACTGTACCAGCCACAGGCCTCGCATGTGATCATCCGATACTGGACAGAAATAGGCAATACTACGTATACTACGCCTGATATAGATCCTTATTCCTGTAAGGATATTTCCAGAGAATTGGGTAGCCATGGTGCTTTACTAGAAGCCAACCTTGTCTTGTAAATCGGTACAAACGTAGTATGAGGTACTTACGTGTTCGGATAGTCCGACGACCGTATTTACTGCCAACATATCTGGGGATCTCATGGGTCACTTCCCAAAGATTCACCGATGACGTATGACTCGCACTTTTAATTAATCTGGGATTAATAAGATGAGAGAGAAAATTAATCTGGGATTAATTGCGGAGATATTTTATCTGGGATAAAATATCAATTAAAGAGAGATAACGATTAATTTGGAATTAATCGATTAATTAATATATTCGATATATTAAACGAAATTGGATTTTAATTCGGGCGAACGAGTTAATTTAGAATTAATTCGTTAGCGACGTGAATAGTGACTTCACTAGGCGTAATCATTTAATTACGACGCAATGGAAAATTTGTTCATTTGGAATTAGCGAACCCGAGCCCGGGATTGTTTGCGAGCGTATTCGCATTTCGAATTCGAGTGCGGCACGCAAGTCAAATCAAGCGTCAAATCGCAAGTCACATCAAGCGTCAAATCACATGTCACTTTGATTGATGTGACACTTGATTGATTGATGTGATTGATTGATTTGTTTGGTTATTGAATGAGTGTGGAACACTCAAGGTTGGTGAAAGCTTTTTGAAAGCTTAATAAGACATTTATTATATTTTAATATATGGTATATATGTCTTTGATTTTTAGAAAATCAATTAACAACTCTCACAACTCTTCTCTCTCTCCATTCTCTTCTTCATTTTCGCCCAATGGGCTGCCATTTCTTCTTTTTTCTGGTTCTGTGAACTACCAAGAGTTTGAAGAAATAGGGAAGCAAAGTGCTTGGTTTTTATGGAAAAAATCAAGAGAGCAGCACTCCGAGAGACATGCGAAGGTGATAGCGAAGTCCACCCATGAGCCGAGAATCGTTCGACGAAGCTTGGAGCTTGACGAAGGACCAAAGCCGAGCCAAAACAGTGGGCTGTTTCAAGCTCACTACCGTGAGCTGTAGATGGGCAGAAAGTGATTTTTTGTTCGTCAAAGCGTCGCTCAACCGATCGATGTGAGTATTCCGCGACTTTCTCGATTGTATTCACACATGTTCATGCTTGTTTATTGATCCTTGGGACCTTAGTAAACTCCAACAATGGTATCATGAGCAAGGAAAAGCATGAAATTGGTTTAGGGTTAAAATTTGGGTAAATTGATTTTGAGCATGTTTAAATGAAATTGGATGATTTTGTATGCTTAATTGATGTTGAATTGAAGATTGATTGGATCAATTTCAAGAAATTGTGATTGGATCATTTTTTTCCCCAAATTGTTATGTTGGCCGAATGTGGTGCCCTAAATATGTCTTGGGATTTTTTATTTTTGATCATTGGATGTGTTGGAAATCATTCGGGAATATGATTTAATGTCGATTGTGGGTTTAATTGGATTGAAATCTAATCAGACGTAAAATCCCCAAATTGCCGAGAATGATGTAGCATGAAATGGCATGATTAATTAGTACTAATTTGGTGTTTTGGAAATATTGATTGGGGTGATTAATTATGTTAATACACTTTAGTTTAACTAAAAATTAAATTTGGAATTTTTGTGTTTAGTTAAATGGGCTTGAAATTGGATTTGGGCTAATTGGGCTTTGTTGTACAAAATTGGGTTTAGGCAAAATTGGTTGGATCCAATTGGGCCCAAAACCGCTTCCATAAAGCCCAAATGCGACTTAATGGACCTTTAAAGTTTAATTGGGCCTAATGGGCCAAGATTGATTTCTAGGCTTATGGGGTAACTCCCGGATTGGACTTTGGTTATTGGGTTCGACCCGAGTTGACCAAAAGTCCACGCCTTAAGAAATTAATTAAAAGCCCATTGGACTTTAATTAAATTAACGTTGGACGTTAATCGGGCTTTGAGACCCGTAACGATTAAATTTGGAATTTAAGTCGTAAAGGTTCGTTAATAAACTGTGTTATTTAATTTGGAATTAAATAAGCGAATTAGAATTAAATACAAATTGAATTGGATTTAATTGTGTAGTTTAATTTAATTCGAGAATTCGTACTTTGAGTACTTATTCGCAAAACGAGTTTGACTCGAGCAAAATCAAATCGTTGTTTAAACATTGGATGATCACTAATTATCATATTAATTAATTTGATTAGATTGATTGATAACATGTTTGTGTGAATACATGGTTGCGATGCATGAATAATGTATATCGGATGGATTTTAGATGGGTGGGGCAATTTTAGAAATTGTTGTAATAAATTTGATTTATTAATTGGACCTGCGTGTCCAGCCTTATCACCTCATTATTCTTTGTATTCTCTTCTCACCTATTCCCCTCAATGTAAATGAGGTTTCTTTAGAAGTGTAGTGTAACGGGTAGAAGAAATATTTGTGCTAGCGGGAGAGAGAAAGGGAGAGATTTGATCTAGGATCAATGTGTAAAGTATCCATCCGCATATCATTATTACTTTATCATATACGCTTTATTATGTGTTTAGAATGCATGTTTAAGGGTGTATGATGATGAGACCTTAACAAATATAATAAATTGGTTTCCAATTTGCACACGAAAAACCCTCGCAAAATATTAAGCGTCTTTCCTTCAATTGAGTGATTCTTACTCAAGATCTGAGACTGGCATTGGCTTGTTGGCCAAAGTCAAGGCCTTTGTCCGTCGAGGATGTGTTTGAATCACGAGAGCTTTATTCCATATTGGTGTCTTGTCCACGTTGTGGTTTGTTGGCCAAAGTCAAGACCACTTCTTGTCCATCGACATTGATTACGAAGCTTTCCATGGTCAATGGGTCGCGCTTAACTGGGATCACTAAGTTTGTTGTGCCAAAGCCAAGGCTTAGTTGATTCAGAGGAAAAAGGTTAGGTAATACATTGGATGTATTGGCATATATAAGATATATGTTTCGGACTTGGATGTCCCCCTACCGGATCTAGGAATTGGATTGGATCCAATCGATCTTAGAGATCTACCTAGTTAATTATCATACAATTTGTTGGCCAAAGTCAAGATTGTGTGATATTTAACGGGATCCTAGCCCACTAGGAAACACGGTTTCCCGAGTACTCGACAGAGGGTTAGAGGCTCGCCGAAAAATAGTGGGAGGTAAGAATTGAATTTGTAATATTCGTTTAATTACTTGCCATACGCGCTCAAACAAATATCATTCGTCATATAAATTAAATGTTAGTTGGACTAATATTTAAATGTTGTTTTTTAATAAATAGTTTGACTATATTCAAACTATCATTTATATAGTTGATTTTATAATTGGATTATAGTAATCAATATAATTGATTTTAATCTATTAAATTATAGTTGATTAAATAGTTGGACTATTGTAATCATTATAATAAATAGTACCGAAATCGTTGATTAAATAGTTGGACTATTAAAATCAAGATAAAATTGAAAGATTGACATTTAAAACATAATCCTAGGGAAAATGTATTTAAATGGTTTAATTTTCAAATTGGGAATAATATTTCAGGATGGTACTGGAAACTAATAAGTTACTTTATTTGATAAAATAACATATTAAGCCTAAGCCCGGAGTTAAGCAAATATTAGAGCATGATCTTTGGAAGATCATGTAATGATAACTTAAGTGCTTAATCCATTAAGCTTGTCGCAGTAGAATCCTTAATTTCTGAATCAGAACTAAGGATTAGATCCTTAAAGTATGATAAAGAAATTGAAGGATCTTCATAAATCTATACTTAGATTTTAGAAGTACTAAATTGCAATAAATAACTCTTGGAGAGTTAATGACTATTCTCAATGAGATAAAGTCAAACTTTGCAATAGGCAAGTAGCGCAAGGCGCACCTTACTTCGATATTCTAGAAGGCCAAGGCTTGGCCAAAGGCTTCTGGAATATGAAAAGGGCAAAGGCAAAATCATTATAATCTTTTAGAAAGATAAAGGACATATCCAAAAATGTCTGCCTAAATTGTGGCAAACGGGATCGCGGAAGCGTGACTACCATTTGGACAAAGCAGACATGAAGGAATTGAAGACTGGGCAAGGCTCTGACTTCAAATATGTTTGTCATAAATATGTTCACTACTAGTATTAAAATTGGATTTTAGATACTTAGTGTGGTACATAAATATGTATTGATGTTCAGAATCTGTTTTGAACAGAATACTGACTTCAATAGAGATTATTCTGCGAATCGGAAACGGGACGAAAGTCGCTGTTTCAACCGTAGATACCTAATTTTAGGAACTACCCTCGGGTGTGTATCTAAATTAGGAAACTGTTATAATGTAACTAGTTTGACTAGGAACATTATCTCTGTATCAGTGTTTAACCCACTGTGGGTTTACCTTTATATTCTAGAACACTAAAGTGTTTCATTATATAAATATGATATTGAGTTATACACATCAGATGTGAATAACAACATTTATATTTTGAATATAAATAAATCTCAAATGTATAACATGACAAACAAATAGCTCAAACTGATTTGATCAGAAAAAATTAATTTGTGGCATTATTGTCTGAGACACAATTAAACAAGAATCGTATATCCAATGTTTCGGAGAGTGGGTATTAGGACTAATTTGATTCTATTCAAATAAAGTCTATGAATCTAATTAATTGGGCAAAGTGCATAAAACACCTTTACTTGGTAAAAGTGCAAATGCCACAGATCTGTTAGCCTTAGTTCATAGTGAAGCAAGTGGGCCCAAGTAGTGGATATGAATATTTCGTGACCTTTACGGATATGGCATCGCGTTATGGTTATGTGTTTCTTTTGAAGAACATAAATCAGAAACTTTTATGTTTCGACACGAAATAGACAAACAGATCGGCTATAGTATTAAACTATCACGGTAAGACCGTAATGGAAAATACTTAAGCAATAAGTTTCTCATATACTTGAAAGAGTATAGTATTCTTTCAATGAGGACTCCTCCCGAAACTCGTCAAATTGACGGTGTGTCCGAACAGATAAATCGAATTTTGTTGGACATGATAAGGTTAATCATGAGTCGCTCTGAGCTACCATTTCCTTCAACGGATAAGCTTTAATCAGTGCAAGAACTTATTTTGAATAAGGTTCCATAAAATCTGTTTAACAGATTTCATATTAGATATGAACGGGAAAGAAACCGGGTTTCTCATTCCTGAAAATTTGGGAATGCTAGGCATATGTTTGGATGATACCAAACTAAAACCCAAATTGGATAAGTGCCAAATTGTAGGATATCCTAGGGATACCATAAGTATTTTACTTATACATCTCACAAGAGAACAATTAGATTGTTGCTCACCATGCAGTTTTCCTAAGAGGAATACCGATATGCAGTGGTAAGTGGGAGGATAGTAAAACTCGATGAAAATCGGAGTAATACTATTCGATGCATCAATTCCTAATGGAACACAAATAGTTCATCAAGGATGAAACTATATCATTAATCTTCAAATACACAAGAACCGCGTATGTCGGAGAGAGTCAGAAAATAACCTGGGGTATGGGTTTCTGATCTCACCTCGAAAACATGTCAATCTTATTAAGGTATACCAGCTGACTACGTATGAGGAAGTGATACAAGGTATCGACTCTCTAATTATGACAATGTGTCATGAATCCGAAATGGATTCCATGTATATAAATAAGTTTGGATACTAGTTGATGTACCGCAAGGCATTGTGCCTATTAGTACTATAAGTTTTCAAGGAAGACATACATGGAAGGCAACATACCAACGTACTAAGCTAGGCTTGTACCGGAAAGGTATCGTTATCAACATTGTGTTGATTACGATTCAACCTTTTACTTGTTGCCATGGTAAATCCATTTGGATAATGCTTGCTAACGCTGCATGTTTCATTTATGAAATATGACAGCTTAACGGGAAAATCGATTTCCTGAAAAGGAAACCTTTTGGAGGATGTTTAGAACATCCTGTCGATTTTGTCGTACCATAACAAGCAAACAAGGTTTGCAGGTTATTCGATCCATGTTTGGATTGAAGCAAGCATAGGTTCTTGAAATTATTGTTTTGATGTAATCATAATAGAGTATGATTTAATTCAAAACGAAAAGATTCTTGTGTATATAAGAGGGTTAGTGGGAGCGCACTGTCAGTGGCTGTCCTATAAAATAATGATAATTTGCCATTTCTTGGAAATGATATTCCCATAATAACTATCGGCGAAAGCTTGGCTTTCGAATACTCTCCGAGAAATCGTACATTAAAAATGTACGCGACCTGGTGTCTCATACGCTTTGAGCATATGGATTCACAATCAGGCCAATCCAAGTGATAGTCACTGGATTGATGTTAAGAACATCCGTTAGTATCTTAGAGATCTAAGGATGCTGTCTTAATCTATGGAGAAGGAGAACTTGAAGTGACTGGGATCACTGTGGCAAGTTTCTAAACCGATAAAGACGACTAAAAGTCGTAAACGGTACTATACAGTTTGAATAACGGTACAGTGAGCTAGAAATCTTCCAAGCAAGATACTGTTACCGTATAAACAACAAATGCGGGTTATTGCTGCAGCTGAGGCGGCAATAGAAGCCTTCTGGGTCGATAAACAAATCTAATTAGATTAGATATAGTTCTATTAGTAGCTGAGCTATGCGTCAGCACAGGCTAAAGAATTAATGGTCTCATCAACGATCCAGATACATAATTCGATATTCATCTGATTCGTTCGGATCATACATCGTGGCGATGTGATGATCGTATAAATCGCGTCAGACGATAATCATGCAAATCCGCTGACGAAAGCATTTTCTCAGCAGTTTGAGCCAAACCGTACATAGTTCGGGTGTAAGACACTCGAGTGGCTGGCTATAGGCCAAGTGGGAGATTGTTGGACAATTATGACCCATAGCGTCACTATTTGTAGAGATCATGGTGTTGTTATACAAATTAACTATGTGACAAAGGAGATTGCTCTTTTATCATTTGTGATTAGATCACCTAGATGTATAAATGATGAGAGGTCCTTGTGATTTGTTCCTGGATTGAGAATGATATGAGACAGTATCAATCCACGAAGGATAAATCATTTAATATCCCTAGTCAGAGCATTATCGAGATTGGACATCGATGAATGCGTAAAAGACTAGTATTACACTTGTGCGCGTTGTGAGGGCACAATGACACAGTTCTCATATATTTGGGTATATGATACTCATGCAAGTGTAATAGGAGGTTGTGTTTTACCGATGGTACGGGAAACATCTTCGCTCTGGATAGACCCCATCGGAATTCCATTGGTAGTATGACTATGTGTCTATGGAAATCCGAAATCATGGTAGGTGTATTTGGTCTTAACCTGAGACTTGCACTGCTAATACTTGCGACAATCAATATACTTTGGTTGCGGTCGTCCAGGGCTTTAACAGGTTCTGTGTACGCCAATGCTGGGTATATTGAGAATCGTAGTGTGTTGGGTGTGATGTCAAGACGGAAGTGTCACTCCAGTCATATGGAGTTGATGATCGCGCAGAGATCAGAGTTTCTCCCCATGCATAATTGTTGAACGGCACAAGGATGGAGCATTCCCTTGTGGCCAAGTATTGATTTCCGCTTTGGTTCGGGTTACGTCCCATCAAAGCCTTATTATATATAACGGCATGGGGTCTGATGTTCGAAATGATACATCAGATCAAGCCCGGGTGTGCCCATCAGGGTTTCTTTTTGTTGGGATATATGCCCTAGAGCTTCATGTAATGTAAACGGTTTTATATGTTATGAAATAAAATGATGCATTATTCATTAATCAAAGTGTATGTTTATATTTCGTATATTGTAAATTATCTTCATTACCCTAGATTACACATTTAACTTCACACTTAGTGTATGAGTGTCATACACAAGAGGATTTAAGTCTGAAGTTGGTAATCTAAAATAGTCCATAGAGAAAAAACAAAGCGGGTACTTTGTTTGTGGTTTATCTATAGCTTTGGTCCATTCTATAATTGTATGGCGACCTTGATTCGGGATTATCGATGTCAAGACATGAGAATGGAGTCACCTTGTATAATGTGATCATATAGGACTGGACCTAGATAGAAATAACTTTCTTATAGTATCCGTTAAATAAAGAAATTCATTTCGATCTACTATAGATGGTCATATATGGATTGATCTTAATCATGAGTATACTACGAACTCCTGCATGGCAGGCTATGTCCTTTGATTTACAAAGTTGAGGTTTGTGTAGCAGTCCCGACCAATAGCTACGTACTTTGGGGGCATGTCTAGTGTGTAACTGGGGACATTTTACATAGACATGGAGTTCACTCATTCTTGCGAGAAGTAGAGGAGTATCTTTCTTAAGG
Source organism: Zanthoxylum bungeanum (assembly GCA_019454045.1). Taxonomy (NCBI): domain Eukaryota; kingdom Viridiplantae; phylum Streptophyta; class Magnoliopsida; order Sapindales; family Rutaceae; genus Zanthoxylum; species Zanthoxylum bungeanum. The sequence continues at coordinate 10,477 of SKCR01008005.1, read as the reverse complement.
TTTGATTCGGTACTTGAACGGTTAGAGCGCTCAAGTCTTTCTATTACGAATAGAAAGATTAAAATTCATATGGTTATGAATAAATCGTTCATTGTAGAATCAATGGTACTTAAGGTAAAAATAATTATAGGGGTATAACGGACATTAAGACCCATCTCTAATAACAAGATACTCGTGAAGGGTTAATCTATATGTAGTGACTATATCGATGGACACCGACTTGGTTCGGCTTAAAATATCATCTGCAGCAATAAGAGTGCAACTTCCGGTTTTTAGTGGAATAACCCGGAGTTAATAATTTAGAATATTTAATTAAGAGCTTAATTAATATTTCGATATTATTGGAGCTCGGAACCGTAGCTCCGTTTGGTACCCGTTCTATCTCGATATATTATAGCGGATTTAATATAATTGGATAGTCCAATTATATACTCACTAATATATAAATATTATTAATATGATTAATAATATCTATTAATCACACTTGAGTCTGTATATTTAAAGTTTGGTATATAGTTTTAATATTTATTTGATAATTATTAATTACAAATTATTAAATTATATTATATATATATAATTTAATAAATAAATATATGATTTTGAGATTCCAAAAATAGTTTTTGGAAAGCTTTTGAGTGTTTTTGGTAGTTACACTTTATGAAAGGCAATTACATCTTGTTAATTTTTTTAACATATCTTTATTATAATAATAAAAATTGATGTTACAAAATTAAAATAAAAACACCTACATGGCCGAAATTATGAAGGATGAAAGGGGAAATGATTTGTTTAATTTTGAAAATTAATTATCCTAAGTATAAAAGAAAATTTGATTTTCTTTTTGCCTTGATCTCTCATTGTAACCATAGCCTCCATCTTCTTCTCCAATTCTCTCTAAAAAGTTGAGAAAAACAAAAACAAAGAGTAAGAAGAAAAACAAATAAAAATACAAGTGTGTTTCAATCACTAAATAGTTTAGGGATTAATATTGTGAGTCTGTCCCACACTAGTTTCCGTTGGTAATGAGATAGAGCTCGAAAGATTTTGTGGTGTCGAACAAATAGTCATCTTCATCTTCTTGTTGTTTGGTACTCGGCAGTGAGCATTATTTTGCTAATTGCCGCCCCTTATTTGGTAAAACGGAACTCGATTTGGTTTCGTTTTAATCGAGAATTTTTGGGGAACATATAAGGATGTTTTGGGGCTTTGTTGGGGCTGTTTTCAAGTGAAAAATCAGAACTGAAATATAGTCATTGTCCACACATTTCAGGGGTAGTTTCGGCAGTGCACTGGGCGCGAATCGGGTCCAAAACAGTCCAATTTTTTTTTGCAGTTGTTCGAGGACTGTTCCGGGGCTATTTCGGTGATGGAATTTTGTCTAAAACATAAGTAAAATTTCAGTGGAGTTGCTGGTCACATTCGGCCACTCTAAAGAAGGGCAAAAAAAAATTTCAAATCCGATCCGTGTGCCTAAGTCGTTTCCGCTGGGTAAGGAAAGCGTTTCTTACACTTTTCACTTTCAAGAGAAAATGTGGAGGATGGCTGGGCAGACACCGGAGTGTTTGAAACAATGATAAGTTTGCTAAGTCAAAAGATTTCCAAGGTTGGGATCATGCGGGGCTAAAATCTGAAATTTTTACCCAAGAAAACAAATTTCTTCTTAATTAACGAATTGCCCAAGTACTTTGCATTTTGTTCATTTTAGTCCTCAAAATGTCAAATACAATTTTAAGTGATTCCAAATCATTACCAAGATGTATTTAACATGTACATTACATGGCAAAATAAATTGCAGCATAAAAACCACTAATATACATCATATATACATCAATACACACACATATATGAAAAGCCCCAAATTTGGAAAAGGTTAATAACCCTAATTTTACAAATTCTTCAATTGAACAAATTACACCAAAATAATCAAATTCAATACTTTAATTCAATCTTCACAACACCAAACAAGCCTCACCACATTAAAATGATACAAGAACAATTCTAGGTCATCAATGAGTGGCCTAACAATTCTAAAATGGCAAATTGATTATCAAGTAATCAAAAGAGAGCTTAATAACCAATTATAATCTCACTTTAAAACATATACATGCAAACATCCTTCATAAAAATTTCCAACTATTTTATTATATGCTTGAAAAGTAGAGAAAATTCTAAGCAACACATGTTGAAGCCTAGAAACATAGAAATATTTTTCAAGTTGAAAAAGTTTAAGAAAAACTTACAAAATCCAAGTATTTTTCAAGCTTTTCCTTTTGTTCTTCAACTTTCTCTCAAACTTTTCTTTTGTAATATTTTGGTGGCTTAACCTAATTGTGTAAGAAAATTAAACAAAACAATTTTTATACTTCCATTTTGCCATTGGCCGAATTTTAGGAAGCCAAAAGATAAATATCTAGATATTTTTATTTCAATTAATTAAATGGTAAATGGTATATTAAACTTTTGGTATTTCATCATTAAACCATTTAATGAAATCCACCAAGTGTTTCCGATCATTTAAGGCCATTTACAAATATTAATCATGACATAAAATATTTATTATCTAATTAATTTAACCATTTAACATTTAAACAATTAAATAATTAAATACAAATATCTTAAATATATGTATTATATTTACATTAGTTAATCAAAATACATATATTAATGATATATGTTAAAAGTCACAATTTGACATTTAATTAATATGTAATTAATAAAATCAAATATTAAATACAAATGCACATTAATTAGGAAATAACCATTAGGTCCATTTGCATGTATATTTTGTTTAACTGTTAAACGATTTATAAATAATCAATATTATTCATAAAGGTTGCCCTAGTGCTCTACGAATATATTTCATTAGTGAGACTCTCTAAGTTCAGGCATATCCGTCCAGAAATCCAATTTTGTGTCCATAATCTACCCACCCGTAAATTATGAGAAACACGGATAAACTCTCTGAACCATATAGGTCGAGGTCATTGCATACATATAATCCCTCCTGCACAGGTATCCAAATTATTTCAGATATATAGATATAAACGTCAAATCTTTATAAATATAATCACGTCGACGTTTCTATTAGCAATCTTTTAATAACACTTGGAACTAACTTATATAGTGTACCATGGGCTCATGGATTTAACAGATTGCTAATTCCATATTGAATATCTATACTCTGTACACAGAACTGACAGATCCTTTCTTGACACACAGGATATCATGAGCATCAGTCCACACCCACCGAACAAGCAGAGGTCTGATCTAAATAGATCGGTGACGTGACTGTCATCTAAGTGTGGAGGATAACTCATATATCCACAGTGGTTTCTCAAGTCAAAGAATCACTATGCTCACTCAACCCAAGAAGATTCTTATTGACGTTGGTGTAAAATCCATTAAGAATATTTGGTGAGTCGTTCAGTGTTTATATGCTATAAACACCTACACGTCTATACGAGTCTCCAAGACTCATGGTTCATTGATAAACCATTGGAATCCAAGATTCCAATATACGACATGTACCAGTCTCAACGGGTTTACTTTACTGACCAAGTAGTGTAAACCTTGACCAGGAACTTTCTAAGAATGACAACGTCATGATACAACTCAATGTCAGTTGCAACGCTTTTGCAATAGTATCATATCTAATCATTCTAAGGTCTGTTAGGTCTTAACCATATAAAAAGAGATGTTATACAATAGAAACTGTTTATTTTATTCATAATAAAAATGTTACATAAGTATTTACAAGGAAATACATAAGAAAATTGACGCTCTGAGTACCAACCCTAACATTTGAGTTGCTCTGATTTTTCCCCAAGTTTGGTCTCAGATGATGCAACCCTCCACGACAAGAACTTAACTTCATCAGTGTAGGACAACAGGACTTGGGCGACGCATGTTCTAGGCTCGCGGCCTAGTTGGGAAATACTAAATAATATGTAGTCGCCACCCGGTGTGAACCGGGACAAAGATTTAAGGCCGCACTCACCCCTCGCAAGGGAAGACCTCAAATCGTTGGGTTCGGAATGGTCCCTTACTCATGTCACTTGTAATGAAAGGATTTATGTAATAATTTAATCAAGCTTAAATAACACTTATTTCCAAGAGTATCATGCTTCTAAATTCTCATATGCAAAATAAAACTTATGCACACATTTCACATATATCTCACATTTAAAATCGCATGCTTAACATATATCAAAATAGCAACAAACATACAACTTCATTTGCATATTACATTCAGGAAAACACAAGCACACACATTAACCATACAAGCACACATATGGGCACTTTTCCAAGTGGTACGTGGAATTGTATCCCAAGTACAGACCGCAATACCGTCCATTCGGAATCGGCTACGGAATTTACGTCTGAGTTTCCATCCGATATACCGCAAGAAATAATACTCAAATGTTATCACGACACAAGTATTCATACATGTGGGGATAGCTACTAGGGAAACTATGCATGAAATCTAATGAAGATGACTCGATTCAGTGGGTGCGTGTTCGTGTAGCGTTCGTAAACGCGTTCGAACGGTAAACAGAAGGTTCGCGTTCGTGTAGCGTCCGAGAACGCGTTCGAACGGAACCAGACCTGATGCATTATGAAACTAAGAAAGTGTGTGGGCGTTCGTATAGCGTTCGTAAACGCGTTCAAACGGTAAACAGAAGGTTCTCGTTCGTATGGCGTTTGATAACGCGTTCGAACGGAAATGAAACAGAATGCTCACGTTCGTATAGCGTTTGTTAACGCGTTCGAACGGAAATGAAACAGAATGCCTACGTTCGTATGGCGTTCATGAACGCGTTCGAACATAAGGGAGACCTGATGCATGACAAGGCAAAATACATGCGCGTCCGAGTTGCGTTCGTAAACGCGTTCGAACGGGAACAGACCTGATGCATGAAATGGGATGCAATACATAAACGACAAAATAAAGGGGGGGCGCGGCGAAGTACTGCCGTAAAGGTGGCATTTTGGGGCTCTTGATCTCTCAAAGAGAGGACCTTTAGACCAACATACTAAGCCCATGCGCTCGACTGAATCATGCATACATAGAATGAAAAGCAATAATATTAAACATAGTGTGCCCGATTGAACGTATCTTGTATCCAACCGAACACACATCAACCGGCGCGGCAAAGCCTCGTGGTAACGGGCTTTAGCCCATCCCCATAGGGGATCTCACATCGCACTTACTAAGCCCATGCGCTCGGTTGAATCATGCATACGAAAATAAAGACAATCATATCAAACTAAGTATGTCCGATTGAACGTATTTCGCATTCAACCGAACACACATCAATCGGTGCGGCAAAGCATCGTGGTGAAGGATTTTAACCCTCCAATTAGGGAACCTTTCATCGTACTTACTAAGCCCATGCACTCGATCGTATCGTGGGATTAAACAACATGCAGAATTTAAATGACAAGAATTAAATAAACCAAAGCAACTCAAAACAAGAGGAGGTGCCGTTTTACTCAAGTGGTACGTGGAGTTGTGTCCCAAGTACAGACCGCACTACCGTCCATTCGGATTCGGCTACGGAATTTACGTCTGGGTTTCCATCCTATATACCACAAGAGACGACACTCTTCCATTCATCCAATACCCACAACACGCATCATACACAACAAATGCCACAAATACAGAAAATATAATCAAAATAAATAACCAGAAATTAAATACGAATAAGTGTGATAGATACCCTCAGGTCTAACCTTTTAAGCTGTCTCTCGGACTCGCGTTCCACGAAGATCGAAATGGGGTAAAGCTCCGCAACTTTTCTGGTTCACTGGTTTGCCTCTTCCTTCGCTGTTCGGCCACTCGAGCTACTGTTCTGACTCCATTTTGCTGCTGTTTCCTTATGGTTTTGCTGCCGTTCCCTCTGTATCCTCTGCTTACTGTTGGTGGGCTGTTTTGGTGTTCTTTTTAGTGTGGTTTGGTGTGATTATTTCAAAGGTTATAAGTGCAGTTTATGTTACTGTTTAAAGGGATTTTAGGGACTGTTGAGAGTGATTTAGGATGTTGTGTTTTGTGTAATTTTCGGTGATGTGTGAAGGTTTAAAATGGGTGATTTTCGGTGGTGATTAGGGTTGTTTATGCTTGTAATTTCGGTGATATGAGGGTAAGGTTGAAAGGAATGATTTTTGTGATGTCTAGTATTTCTTGCTATAATTCTTGTGTGAATTGTGTGTATGAGCTAGAGAGATTGGAGAGATTGGGTGGCTTGGTTAGGGGTTGTTTATATAGAGAATGGCTAGGGCTTCACCTTGTCTCACAAGGAAGAGATTTGGTTTCCAAATAAGGAGAGATGGGAAAGGCATATACAAGATTGAGGGGAGACAAAATATTTTAATTTAGGAAGTCAACTAATTTAAATTTGTGTACATCTTATTGAATTAGGAAGTCAAATATTTGATTGGTTTTAATTGGTTAGGATTGATTTTAATTAGGCAAATCTTATTTTTAGTTTTAGTATATAATATATTTGATTTATTTATATTAGGCATGATTTTATTTCATGTTTTATTTAATTGGTAAATGATTTAAATATTTTATTTAATGTTTAATATTTATTTATTTAATTTGGGATGTGTTTTATGGGCTTTGGGGGGCCAAATGGGCTGGGGTGTGAGGCTAGCAGCAAAACCAGAATTACCGGCTCCGTTCAAACGCCTCCTCGCACGCGGCACGAACATCCGCAATCTGCACGAGGTTCGAACGGAGGAACGAACGCAGCACCAACGAAGACAGTGAACCTGTGGAATGAACTTGATGACATACTTATTCCGAATTTCCCCTTCCGACCCCCGTTTCCCGCAATATCCTTAGCTAAAAAGGTAGTGCCTCCAATTGAGACTCATCATCGGGTTTCACATGCGAAAATGCAATGCCTACAGTCGCCCCCACTTTGATGGGACTTGTGCAGTGTGTGACTTTGAACAATCCTATCAAAGTTATGCAATGCATTTTTACTTACCTGGCTCGGCTGCCGCCTCGAGTTGAGTTGATACTGCAGCGGACCTCGATCCTGGGACGCGTCCCAATAATTGTAACTTACAACGGGGGCACCTCGACCCTGGGCACCTCGACCCAACACCGCTGACTATAGGGACCTCGCCCTTGAATTGATGATGTAGTGGGCACCTCGACCCGGAACTACAACTGACAACGGGGGCACCTCGACCCTGGGCACCTCGACCCCGCTGACTATAGGGACCTCGCCCTCGAACTAATGATGTAGTGGGCACCTCGACCCTGGGCACCTCGACCCAGAACTACAACTGACAACGGGGGCACCTCGACCCTGGGCACCTCGACCCAACACCGCTGACTATAGGGACCTCGCCCTCGAACTGATGATGTGATGTGGAGCCTCGCTCCTCAGCCGATATCGGCCTCGCCCCCGAGCTGATATAATGTGACATGGAGCCTCGCTCCTCAGCTGATACGGGCCTCGCCCCCAAGCTGACATGATGTGATGTGGAGCCTCGCTCCTCAGCCGACATGGGCCTTGCTCTTTTCCTTCTTCATCACCTGTTTACACAAAACAACACAAACACAAAAAGATGCAATATAGGTTACGTGTATGCATGTATGCATGAGTTTTCTCATTCCGTTGGGTTAGGTCTTCCACTGGCGACCAAGTCTTCTTAAGCATAGTACAGCTTCAGCCTGTCGACATTGATTGGTTCTGTGAATTCATTTCCCTCGAGATCTGACAACTTCACCGCTCCATTTCCCATGACTTTCTGGACGATGTAGGGTCCTTCCCAGTTCGGCCTGAATTTCCCTCTCGGATCTGTCGTCGATGGCCTCGACTGCTTAAGTACTAAATCACCCCTTCTGATCTTGGTGGGGCGTACTTTTTTGTTGAATGCCCGGGCTAGTCTCTTCTGATACAACTGCATGTGATACAAAGACTTCGTTCTCTTCTCATCCAACAGTGCTAACTGATCAAATCTCTGTGCGGCCCATTCATGTTCCGGTAATTTTGCCTCTGCTAATACCCTCAGGGACTGTATTTCCATTTCTATTGGCAATACTGCTTCCATTCCGTAGACTAAGGAGTAAGGTGTGGACCCTGTTGCTGTTCTTACTGATGTTCTGTACCCCCACAAAGCATACGGTAATTTCTCGGCCCAATCTCTGCAATTCTCTGTCATCTTAGCTAAAATTGTCTTTATAGTCTTGTTGGCTGCCTCAACTGCCCCATTTTCCTGCGGCCTGTACGGTGATGACTTGTGGTGGCCTATCCCATACCTCTGTAACATTGCCTTCGTCTCCCCTTGAAACTGGACCCCGTTGTCTGTCACTACATGATGCGGCATACCATACCGACAAACGAGGTTCCGAGCTATGAACCTTGCCATCTGTTTCGCTGTAACATACGGAATGATTCGGCTTCCACCCACTTTGAGAAGTAATCTACTGCCACCACTATAAAGCAATGCCCATTTGATGCATTTGGTCGCATTTCCCCAATCATATCATTCCCCATGCTGAGAAAGGCCACGGCTCTGATAACCCATGCAATTCTGTGTGCGGTAAGTGGTTCAAATTACCATGTGCTTGACAGTCATGACAGTGCTTTACCATCTTCGCACAGTCTGTTTCCATGGTTGACCAATAAAAACCTTGTCTCAACCCGTTCATGTGCGGACCGCATACCCCGGCGTGTACCTCTTCCATTACATGTTGAGCTTCTTCCTTTCTTAAACACTTCAACTGAATATCGTTTGCCTGCCTCTTGTACAGTTCCCCTCTCAAAGTCACATACTGGGAAGCTAACTTCTGAATGGCTATTCTGTCTTTTCTGCCCGCCCCTTCCGGGAATTCACCATGTTCCAGATACCTCTGAATGTCAAATACCAAGGTTTACCGTCGTCAACCTCAACTTCCAGAATTCTTTCTATCTCATAAGCAGGTTTACTTGCTGTCGTCAGTACCAACGGTCTCATCACTAACTTCTCTGGATTTTCCCAAGTCGCTGCTAGTGTAGCCAATGCGTCTGCCATCTGATTCTCTTCTCTCGGTAGGTGCTGAAACTTACACTCGGGGATAACCCGTGCCAATTTTCTAAGGTGAAGAAGGTAAGGCTTCAACTGTTCTTCCTTCAATTCCCATTCTCCTCGCATCTGCTGGACTACCAACATAGAATCTCCGTAGATTTCAACACTTCCGGCCTTCAAGGCTATCAATGCTGTCAAACCAAAAGCACATGCTTCATACTCGGCCATGTTATTAGTCACTCTGAATGTCAACTCTTGGCCAAAGGCAAAGTCTCTCCCTCGGGGGTTACTATCACGATCCCAATTCCGGCTCCCTTGTAATTCACTGCTCCGTCAAAGTACATCTTCCATCTCTGAACTGTTATTGCTTGGATCTCTTCATCTGGAAACTCAAACTTATACTGATCCCCCTCAACAGGTTGCAATGCCAGAAACTCCGCTACTGCTCGTCCCTTGATCACTTTGGAGGTGAGATACTCAATGTCAAACTCTGTCAACAATACCAACCATCGGCCCAGTTTTCCCACTAGTGAAGGCACTGAATGAAGATTTTCCAGAGGATTCTCCTTTGTCACTACCTGGATCTTGTATGACTGGAAATAATGCCGCAACTTTGTGGAAGCCCATACCACTGCAAGACATATCTTCTCAACTTCCTGATACCGAGCCTCATACGGAAGCAGCTTCTTACTCAGATATACACTGCATGTTCTAACCCTGTCCATCTGCCTGTACCATCATACCCCCCAATGCTTCTGATTCTATAGCCAAATACAATATCAAAGGTCTGCCCGGTCTCGGAGGTTTCAATACAGGTGGCTTTACCAAGTACTCTCTGATTCTGTCGAAGGCGGTCTGACACTGTTCATTCCATCTCACTGGCTGATCTTTTCTCAACAGTTTGAAGATAGGCTCACATACCGATGTCAGCTTGGCAATAAACCGACTGATGTACTGAATCTTCCCCAAGAATGCTCTGACTTCCTTTTCTGTCTTCGGTGCAGGCATTTTTGTGATTGCCTTGATCTTTTCGGAGTCCACCTCTATTCCGCCCATTCCCACTGTATGACCCAGCAATTTCCCTGATGTCACCCCAAACACACATTTCTTGGGGTTAAGCCGCAGGTTATATCTGTCAACTCTCTGAAGGAACCTTTCCAATGCCTCAATATGCCCAACTCTGTCTCTGATTTCACCATCATGTCATCCACATACACCTCAATCTCTTTGTGCATCAAGTCATGGAAAAGTGTATTGGCCATCCGCTGATAAGTAGCTCCCGCATTCTTAAGCCAAACGGCATAACCTTGTAACAAAGGCACCCCACTCGTAACAAATGCAGTCTTGTGTTTATCTTCATCAGCCAATAGAACCTGATTGTAACCTGAAAACCCATCTGCAAATGAATACATAGCGGATAAGCCGCGCTATCAACCAGAACATCTATATG
>SKCR01008004.1:0-24186 GCA_019454045.1 Zanthoxylum bungeanum | reverse complement strand
CTTACCCGATGTAATGGATCCGTGAGAAAGCATAGCACGGGGAGAGATGATTCCCCCGTGACGATTGCTAGCTCCAGTGATGCCGGATCTAAGGAGGAATGTGCCCTTAGTATCCTGGACACTCTTTGATCCATTCATCATTTGGATCCAAGAGACGCGCATCACGGGGATGCGTTGTGCCCCTGTAGCGTGTGCCTGCTCCAGCGTGGTAAGAAGGAGCCCTCGTACAATACACAGGCTCCACAGTGACCCGACGTATAGAGGATGTGCCCTTACCATTTAAACGCTCACTGATCCAAATCCTGGTTCACCGGGACACTGAATTGAAAGGTTCAGAATTATGTTTTGGAGGCCTCGGACAAGACGCTGTTCTGAGGTATCCGTGCTATTGTTTACAATTTTTTGGTTTTATTTTCCAAAATTATGTTTTTGTTTTTTCATCGGTCTGAAAAGGGGACGCCCAAGACAGATTCGATAGGGTTTCAAAGGTTGATTCCCTTCCCTTCGGAGCAAGTCTCAATGATTAATAGGCTCGGGGCTGGATTACTTTCCGCCGAGGCCATTCATTATTCGGTCTCGGGGCTGGATTTCGTTCCGCCGATGCCACTCGGTTATATAGCTCGGGGTCGGGCCACATCCCACCGAGTCTATCTTTTGGACTGGGGACGTAACATCCCCCATCAGGGCCAAGTGTTTCTTACAGCTCAGGGTCGGGCCACATCCCACCGAGTCTATCTTTTGGACTGAGGACGTAACATCATCCCCCATGGCCAAGTGTTTTTACAGTTCGGGGTTGGGCCACATCCCACCGAGTCTATCTTTTGGACTGGGGACATAACATCCGCCAGGGCCAAGTGTTTCTTACAGCTCGGGGTTGGGCCACATCCCACCGAGTCTATCTTTTGGACTGGGGACGTAACATCCCCACAGGGCCAAGTGTTTCTTACAGCTCGGGGTCGGGCCACATCCCACCGAGTCTATCTTCTAGGCTGGGGACGTAACATCCCCCAGGGCCAAGTGTTTCTTACAGCTCGGGGCCGGGTTACGTCCCACCAGTTGCATCTCAGCATCCACTTTTTTCACAACTCAGAGTCAATCCTCGACCACTGAATAATTTGGATCTCGGTTCATATTATCCCCTCACGAACGAGCCTTAAATAAACATTTGAAGAAGAACACCCAGAGCAAAGAACGGAAGAAAAAAGCAGGAAACACATACATATATTTATACATTCAAATAAAATATGAAGTGTTATTACAAAAAAAAAGATAAGTATACACAGGGCCCCGTCCGGGTTACCCCTTCTCAATCAGCCCGCACAGGGGCAGGAAGTTCTTCCTCGGCTGGCTCAGACAACGGATGGATCGGCTCGGTCTCAAAAGGGGGAACTGCAGCTTTAACCTCGGCAACATGGGAGACCTCTACTTCAAGGATTGGAGGTGGAATATCAGGATAGTCATTGCCAGAGCAGGAATCTCAGGTCGGCCTTCTTGGGAAACTGAGAGACCGGAGCAACCAAAATCGGGTCGGGATCTATCGCCTCCTCGTAAGAAGGGGGAGCCACTTCTGAAACTCCTCCTCAGATATTTCCCCTTTACAGAAACAAATGGCTGCATGGATTGGCCCCATATCCAGGTCGGGCAGTACCATTGGTATAATTTCAGCACAATCACCGACCCCTTCAAGACGAATGAAGTCCCTCTCGGCCTCTCACTCAAGTTCCCTATCCCTGAGCTCGACACGGGCCCGTCCCAGTTCCTCCTCCTTGGCCCGCAACTTATACTCCACACTGACACTACTTCCACATTGAGGATCCCAATCTCAGCCCGGGCATCCACCAAACTTGCTCTAGCTTCTTCAACGTTCTTGTGCTCTAGAGTAGCAGCAGCCTTAAGAGATTGTTTGTTTTGACAGCCTCAACCGCAGCCAGCTCATGATCCTTATTCCTCTCTTCGGCGCTAGCCAGCTTGGCCTCCACTTCAGAAAGACGATTCTGAAGCCTCTGGGCCTGGCCGCCTTCGGACAAAAGGCTTATGAACAGGTCCTTATTCTTGGCCGCCAAGTAATTTTCCTGCCGAGAAGAAAAAGAAGTTAGGAAAATAAAAACAAAGTCTGAAACACAACACAGATATAGAAGAGAAGTGACAAAAGTGACCTGGGCCAGCTGAGAGCACAACTTTGCAACTACCTCTTCGGGAGAAAGGTCCTCAAACCTCGAAATCTTCTTAGCAGGTACGGCCCCTGCCAGCTCATTGAAAGCCGGCACCAAATAGGAAGTAGCCTCCCTAATATTCTTCCCGAGGTCATCAACTCCCAGAATCACAGAACCTTTCAATTTTTTGGAAGGACCCTCCGCCGAACTCGAATTTCTTTGCTCGGAGCCTCCTCCTCCTCCAATTCCCGCCTTAGTTGAGTATCCACAGCTCCAAACCGACGCTTCCTTCTCCTGGAAGGTCTTGGAGGGCTATCAGGACGGGTAACACCCATTGGGGGCACCCGGGGAGATGAAGATAGACCTTGAGAGCTCGGCCCTTTTTACCTCCGCAGTCACCTTTCTATCCTCAGAAGACTCAGGTCGTTTTCGAGAAGTACCAGCTCCACCTGGGCTAGTTTTCTTCGCGACACCGGTCAATCGATCAAGGTACCTTGGTGTCTTCGACATACCTGCAACAAAGCAAAGATAAAAGAAGGGTTCAGGACCTGAGCATAAAAAAAAAGAGGAAGAGAGGCGACATCAAACATTAAATAAACATGGGAGTTGGCTAGAAGATCAACAGACATCTACCTATCCGACTCGAGACCTCCAGAGGAACGGTTCGAATAAGGCCTGACGCAACGAAAGCCGCATCATTAACTAGCTCCTTCCAATGGCGGCATACCGCCGAGCCCAGTATACCCACCTCCGGACCTGACGGGGGACCTTGTGAGCATCCCTCCAACAAGATGAGAGGAATCAGAGAAGTTAGAAACCTAACATAAAAACTAAGGACATGAACAATAAGTGTTAAACTCCTAACCTCCCGCTCTAAAGATGTCCGGGACCGAAACTTCCTCTGCATAGGACCTCAGGACCCGTCCTCAATCCCCAGTGGCCCAAAACCAGAGATCTTTGAAATTTTTGTTTGAATCAGGAAGCCTGCCAATGATATTGGAAGAGTCGGCATATGCAGAAAGATAGTACCATCCATAGTGCGACCTGGGGTTGACTTTCAGCCGGTACAATCACTTCACTTCTTCAAGAGAAGGTTCACCAAGTCCTGCCCGGTGCCAGACCACGTGCAGACCGGCCATGATTCTCCAGCTATTCAAACTCAGCTGGTAGGGGGCAATTTCCATCTCGGCCAGCATCCAAGCAAAATAACGTTGCATTGGCAGTCGGAGTCCGCACTCGAAGAAAACAGGAAGAAGTGCCACTGAGCCCTCGTCAGGTTGACTAGCACGATCCATCGGACCAGAACTTCGAGGGCAATATCTATCGGAATATCGTACCGTTGCCGTAGCAGCGCTAGATCATCCTCGGTAATTTTGGAAGGACGATCCATGTCCAGAGCCGAGCAGTCCAAGTCACCGGGCTCCGGATCTTTCCGAGGAACCCTCTGATAGTAAGTATCTTGTTCGATTTCAGAAGGGGTGGGGGTAGTATCAAGGTCTTCCATGCTGGGTGCTCCCGAGCTAGAGGAAAGCTCTTCAGCAAGGGGGGTCAAGGGTTTAGCAGGGTTTTCAGGGGAAGAACTGTCATCAGACATCCTAGACGTCCAAAAAATAAAAGGGCAAGGTCAGTCTACAACCATATTCTTGAAAAACGACCAAGGGTTCGCAAGCTATCCTAAGTTTTCAGAAAAAAACTAAAACTATGAAGTTCTAAGTGGCCTAAGTAGAGTATTCAGTAAAATCTCTCCCTAGCAAGTATCAAAACAAATGAGAAAACAGCAAAGCACAGCAAAACACAGCAAGTAAGAAAAAAGAAGAGAAAAGAAGTCGTTCGGGAAACTTACTTGATCTTTGCTCGGAAAGCGGCGAGTGCGTTGAGAAGCTTTGAATAAAATTGAATCAGATGCGTCGTAGCCGAAGGGAAGAAGATTTTTGAAAGATGATAGGATTATTGCCAAACGAATGCAAGGATATCGGTTCACCATCTCATTACAATGTCGAAATAATTCCAATCGTCGGATCGTAATAGAGTCCCGGATGGACGCCAAGTGTCAACTGCAAAAGAGGTATGCCAAAATCAAACAAACGGTTGAGATCAGTGCACTATTAAGACGCCTCTGCACGGTTGATTTTCTCCTGCTTTTGGCGGGAACCCGACAGATGTTTGACAAGTTTCAAACTCAGAAAAAACCCTAAAGGATTTTATGGGCATTTAAACAGACGTGACGGTTGTGCGTCTTAAGAAAAGATGCTTGAAAAAATGCAATGGAAAATTTTGATTCAACCCCGGATCGACCACCAACAAAGCAATCAACACACCATCTTTATATAGTTCCCGGCACCAACTTGTATGCTCGTTGGAACCGAGAACTAGGGGACAGATGTTGATGGTGTTTTTAGGCACTACGATATTCAAAACAGCACGACAAGGGCAAAAAGGTAATCCATTCTTGTTCAGGATCATTAATACCGAAATAAAAACCCGACATAAAAGGCATGCAGGAAGAGCCCACCACTTTACAATAGAGGCCGAAGCACCTTATGGTTACAGACCAACATACAACAGAAGAGACCGAAACTGATCGGTAACCGAGCACTTTGGTTCGAATGACCGAGTAGTATCAGATCGACAGCAGCATTCTCAAATCAAAGGATCATCGTGACCGACCTCATGAAGACACGACAGATGGCGAGACATGATCCGGAGATGACACCCTATTCTTGCGGATAAGAAGACAGTCCTACCTTCATAAGAGATACTGATAAAAAACACATGTCTAGAAGGATAAAGGAAGTAAAGAAGATTTGATTAAGGTTTCCTTAAGGGAACATGAGATTATTTCAACAAGGAAACCTCATACTAAGAGGATCGATCTGATCTTCACTATTATAAATAGAAGGGTAGAGTATGTGTAAAAGGCATCAGAATCAAACTTGTAAAAAAGACAAGAGATACGAGTTTCGGTAATAAAAGTGTAGTCTTGTTGTGCCCGTGGACGTAGGTCGGACAAAAATCCGCCGAACCACGTTAAATCTCCTTGTTTGATTGGCATTATCTACCTTATGCTAAGTTTGCTTGGTTTCTCCCATAACCAAACAAATTCACTATTGAAGGAGGGTTGCCTCGGGAGTGATATTCCCATATTGCCCTGTGACCAAAATCCACCGTCAACATCATCTTTATAAAATAAAACACTTTAGTGTTCTAGAATATAAAGGTATATCCGCAACGGGTTAAACCCTGATATAGAGATAATATTTCTAGTCAAACTAGTTACATTGTAACAGTTTCCTAATTTAAGTACATACCCGAAGGGTAGTTCCTAAACTTAGGTATCTACGGTTAAAACAGCGACTTTCGTCCCGTTTCTGATCCGTAGATAAATCTCAACTAAAGTCAGTATCCTGCTTGTCAGCAGAGTTTGCACATCAATGCAAATATACGTACCACATTTAGTATCTAAAATCCAATTTTAATACTAGTAGTGAACATGTTTATAACAAACATATTTGAAGTCGGAGCCTTACACCGTCTTCACTTCCTTTATGTCTGCCTTGTCCATACGGCAATCACGCTTCCAGTGACCCCGTTTTCCACAGTTAAGGCAGACATCTTAGGATATGTCCTTTGTATTCCCAGAAGATTATAATGATTTTGCCTTTGCCCCTTTTCCACACTCCTGAAGCTTTTGGCCTTCTGGGATGTCGAAGTAAGATGCGCCTTGCGCTTCTTGCCTTATTGCAAACTCTGACTTTGTCTCATTGAGTATAGCCATTAACTCTCCAAGAGTTTACTATTGCAATTTGTTCTTCTAAGATCTTAGGATAGATCTATGAAGATCCTTCAATTTCAATATCATACTATAAGGATCTAATCCTTAGTTCTGACTAAGAAATTAAGGAGTCTTTACGGCAAGCATAATGGATTAAGCACTTAAGTTATCATCACATGAATCTTCCAAAGATCATGCTTCTACTATTTGCTCAACTCCGGGCTTAGGCCTAAGATGTTATTTTATCAAATAAAGTAACTTCTTAGTTTCCAGGACTATGCTAAAATTTTATTCCCAATTTGAAAATTAAAACCGTTTAAAATATTTTCACCCAGGTTTATATTTTAAACACTAATCTTTCAATTTATCTTGATTGCTATAGTCCAACTATCCAATCAACAATTTCAGGTACTATTCATTATAATGATTACTATAGTCTAACTATATAATCAACTATAATTTAATTGGTTAAATTCAATTATATTGATTACTCTAATCAAATTATAAAATCAACTATTAATTGAAATGGTTAATTCAAATATATTGATTTTATAATCCAATTATATAATCAACTATAAATGAAATAGTTTGAATATAGTCCAACTGTTTGATTAAAACAACGATTAATTATTAGTCCAACTAATATATTAATTTATATTGACCAAATATTTGTAATGAGCGCGTATGGCAAGTAACTAGACGAATATTGCAAATTTAATACTTGCCTCCCACTATTTTTCGGCGAGCCTCTAACCCTCTGTTGAGTACTCAGGAAACCTTGTTTCCTAGTGGGCTATGATCCCGTTAAATAACACACAATCTTGACTTTGGCCAACAAATTGTATGATAATTAACTAGGTAGATCTCTAAGATCCATTGGATCCCATCTTCGTAATCAATGTCGATGGACAAGAAGTGATCTTGACTTTGGCCAACAAATCACAACTTGGACAAGACACCAATATGGAACAAAGCCTTCATGATTCAAACACATCCGCGATGGACAAAGGTCTTGACTTTGGCCAACAAACCAATGTCAGTCTTGGATCTTGAGTAAGAATCACTCAATGGAAGGAAAAACGCTTAATATGATGTTGAGGGTTTTTCGCTTAATTGGCAACCAATTAATTATCTTTGTTAAGGTCTCATCATCATACACCCTTAAGTATGCATTCTAAACACATAATAAGGCGCGTATAAATAAATATAATAATGATATGCGGATGGATACTTAAACACATTGTTCCTAAAACAAATCTCTCCATTCCTCTCTCCCGCTAGCACAAGTATTACTTCTACCCGATTACATAACACTTCTAGAGAAACCTCATTTACATTGAGGGGAATAGGTGAGAAGAGAAATACACAGAGTAAGGAGGTAGGTAATAGGCTGGACACGCAGGTCAAATTTAATAAATTCTAAATTTATTACAACAATTTCCAAAATTGCCCCACCCATCTAATATCCATCCGATATACATTATTCATACATCACAATCATGTATTCACACAAGCATGTTATCAATCAATCTAATCCAATTAATTAATCTGAATATTAATGAACATCCAATGTTCAAACAACGATTTAATTTTGCGCGAGTCAAACTCATTTTACGAATAAGTACTCAAAGTACGAATTCTTGAATTAAATTAAACTACAACATTAAATCCAATTTAATTTGTATTTAATACTAATTCTATATTTAATTCTAAATTAAATAATACACCTTTTAAAGTACCTTTACGACTTAGATTCTAAATCTAATCGTTACGGGTCTTAAAGCCCGATTAACATCCATTTTTAATTTAATTAAAGTCCAATGTTAATTTCTAAGGCATGGACTTTTGGTCAATATGGGTCAAACCCAAATACCAAAGCCCATTTAAGGAATCACCCTTATATGCCAAGAAACCAATTTAGGCCCATTAGGCCCAATTAAAATTAAAGGTCCATTAAGTCAAAATTGGACTTTATGGATATGGTTTTGGGCCCAATTGGATCCAACCAATTTAGCCTAAACCAATCTTGGTACAACCAAGCCCATTAAGCCCAATTACAACTTTTCAAGCCCAATTTCCAAAATAGGCCCAATTAATTAACTTACAAAATTCCAAATTTCACAATTAATTAATCTAAAGTGTATGCCATAATTAATTAACCAAATTAACATTTCCAAAACACCAATTTGTACAATTAATTATGCTCATTATCATAAACTAATGTCCAACACAATTGAATCAAAAAATCATATCATTTTCATGCTTTATAGTCTCGGCATTCATGGGGTTTTTATGTCCGATTTCGTTTTCAATCCAATTGAATTTTAAATCAATATTACCCAATTATTTCAAGTCATCCAATGATCAAAGAAACAAAAAATACGATGACTTTAGGGCATTATCAAGATTCGGCCAAGCCATCTAATATGGGGAAAATTTGTCCAATTCAAAATTCATCAAATTGACAATGCATAACACCATGTTATCATAATTTAAGCATACTGAAACAATCAATTTCACTCAAACATGCTCAAATCAATTTTGCCCAATTTTTACCCTAACCAAGTTTCATGCTCAAAATGGCTCAAGATACCATTGTTAGGTTTCTCTTAAGTCCCAAGGATCAAATCAAGCATCAAACATGTGTGAATACTAGAATGAAATATGGCGGAATCATACTTACATTGATCGAATTTTGCGACGCGATGAACACAAGCCCTTGCTCCATGAAGCTCTCGGCTTTGCTCCTCATTTTTCTCCTTTGTGATTTTCGGTCACCACCATGGAAGGATCTCCAAGCTCCAAGCTTTGTGTTGTGAATCCATGCTCATAAGTTAATTCCCTATCACCTTAGGATGACCCTTCATGTGATAGCATAGGAAAAATTGCCTCAAAATTTCCTTACCACTCATTGTAATTTTCGGCCTTGCCAAAAATTTGGGAGAGAAAGCTTTTTGGCCCCTTGGCCGAATGTAGAAGAAGAAGAAAGAAGATAAATGTTGTCTTATTTTGTGTAAATGTTTTCTAAAAATATATACCAAAATGTTGGTCAAAGCTTTTCAAAAAGCTAAACAATTTTGGAGCCAAAAATGCATTAAATGCATTCAACAACTTCCATCAACTATTCACATCAAAAGTGACTAGACATCACTTCACTCAAAGTGATGTGACTTCCATCACTTGATTGACTAGTGATTTGAAGCTAGATGTGACTTGTGGGCCCCACTCGATTCGAAATACGAGTGGGCCCGCAAACACTCCCGGGCTCGGGTTCGCTAATTCCAAATTAACGATTTTTCCGTTGTGACGTAATTAAATAATTATGCCTAGCAAAATTACTATTCACATCCCTACCGAATTAATTCTAAATTAACTGGTTCGCCCGAATTAAAATCTAATTTTAATTCCGCGTCGAAATCCAATTTCGTATAATATATCGAATATATTATTTTATCGATTAATTCCAAATTAATCATTCTCTCTCTTTTAAATAATATTTTATCCCAGATAAAATATCTCCATAATTAATCCCAGATTAATTTTCTCTCTTATAATTAATCCCAGATTAATAAAGTGCGAGTCATACGTCATCGGTGAATCTTCGGGAAGTGACCCATGAGATCCCCATCTATGTTGGCAGTAAATCCGGTCGTCGGACTATCCGAACACGTACGTACCTAGTACTACGTTTTTACCGATTTACAAGACATGGTTGGCTTCTAGCAAAGCACTGTGCCTACCCAATTCTCCAGAAATATTCTTACTGGAATATGTGATCTATATCAAGCGTAGTATATATAGTATTGCATATTTCGATCCAGTATCGGATGTCACGTGCAAGGCCTGGGGCTGGAATTGTGTTTGCCCCGTACGAAGCACATATCGGATCTCTGGTAACTAGTCTCTATAATCGGATAATCATGACCTAGTCATATTATCCCGATGACTGAAGTACATAAGAGAACCATTTTCGTATCCTACGTGATCATCATCTCCACTATGACTGGAGTGATACTTCCATCTCGACATCACACCCAATACACTACGATTCTCAATATACCCAGAAGAGGCGTACACAGAACCTGTTAAAGCCCTGGACGACCAAAACTAAAGTACATTGATTGTCGCAAGTATTAGCGGTGCAAGTCTCAGGTTAAGACCAAATACACCTACCCTGATTCAGACTTCCATAGACACATAGTCATACTACCAATGAAATTCCGAGGGGTCTATCCAGAGCGAAGCTGTTTCCGTACCATCGGTAAACACAACCTCCTATTACACTTGCATGAGTATCATATACCTAAATATATGAGAACTATTCCGTTATGCTCCCATAACATGCACAAGTGCAATACTAGTCTATTCCGCATTATCGATGTTCAGTCTCGATAATACAACGACTAAGGATATTTAATGATTAAACCTTCATGGATTGATATTGTCTTATATCTTATCAATCTGGAACTAATCATATGGACCTTCTATCATTTATACATCTTAGTAATCTAATTACAAATGATAGAAGAGCAATTTCCTTTGTCACATAGTTAATTTGTACAACAACACTATGATCTGTACAAATAGTGATGCTATGGGCCATAACTGTCCAACAGCCAATTCTAATCATATATAGAATCATCAAACATATGAGTTTTAATATGTTGGAATTATTTTAGTCATTAAATAACTTTGATTAATATTTAATTATGATATTGTATTTTATTTTAATCAAATAAATTTACTATTCACGTTTTTTTATAGATGTGTGAACGTTAAATGTAATTTCATAATTAAATCTTAACCAAATCATGCAAAACTTATGCCTAAAAGTAAGTTCAGGGTGTTAGCTTTCCAACGAGCATTTACACACCCAATTTCAAGTTCAAATGAGAGAGAACTAATCAAAACAAAAACGGCACTCTGATACCACTGTTGGGAAGCGGCCGCGAGTGCGCAGCGGAAAATTAAAAATTATTATGCGATATCCCTTTGCCCAAGACCCATTTCATTTGATTATTCTACAAGCCTAGGCATATTACTATATATTATAAGCATAAAAACACATAAAACATGCAAAGAACATAAAATTAAACATGTTAACTATCATAAGAACTCTAATTAAAAAGAAAGAAAAAGACTTACTTGAATCAAACACTCCTCCACTCCTCCCTCCAATCTACAAGATTTTCTCGAACTCAGAAAGCTCTTCCACGTTCCAAAGAGCCACCCAAGTGTGTGGCCTCCAAAGGTGCACACACCAAAGCCAAAACTCAACGGCAAGACTACGCCTTAAGTGCACGGGTATTTTGCCATTGGTGCTAGCCTAGGAAAATACCTCAAAAATTTTAACTTGAGATTCCTCTAGTCAATTAGACTTAAAGATCCTCAAAATCAGTGGCTTACTCTTAAACTTTAGAGTTGCTCACTTATATAAACCCAAGATATGAAAGGTTTTTTGGTGTAAAAATTTATAAAGAATTCTTTGGGTTTATATAGGTGCTCTAAAGACAACAAAATTAATTAAGAATCTGATGTGGGATAAATGCTAATTAAATCTTAGCCATTGGATCTTGATATAGTGGTTTAATGAGATTATAAACCCTAATAAGAGTTTGGGCCGAATCAGAATTCAAAACAAATAAAATAAATAAAATAAAAAAACACAGATTTATTTATTTATTATTTATTTATTTTATAATTGATTTTTCCAATTCCCAAAGTGCCCCTATCGTCATTCACCAATCCCTAAGCCACTTTGGAACATCATAAATGATCTGTTCAATAATTAAACACATTGAACCATTTATGAAAAATTCCTACAACAATCATATATGTTGTTAAATTTGAACTGTGCACTGTTAACCATTGATTTCTACTTTGTTGTGTGTGACCTTTTGGGTTCCCCTCAAGTTAGACATGAAATGAATCGTGATAATTTAATCGAACATAAATTATCCTCCGATCAGATGGTCGTTCGATTTCAATGACCAAGGTTGACATATAGTAATATGCCAAGGCCCCCAAATGAGAAGGAAATATATATACCCATTATGTATGCGATTTACATATGATACGGTCCCTCACCTCACTGTATCCCCACCGTTTGATCTAGGGTATGGAAATTGTCTACCCATATAGTCAAAGGTATGATGTTGATAGTGTCATGAATCGTGGTAACCCAAGAATCTCTTATGATTCTTCCGCTGCAGCCACATTCTCAAGCACTGATCACACATATCAACCCGCGAACTGGAATACTACTCTTATAAGAAAATATTATCCGAGAGAGTGGCGATTCTCTGTTGTAACTTTATAAACTTAATTTGTTTCAAAAAATGACCCAATCATACCATTATGACCGGATCTTTTAAACCGGGGAAAGAGAATTTCAAAGTTATTTGATCCACACATAAGATTGTAAAGACCTCAAGTCTAAGGACTAGTCATATAATCGATACATGAAAGTTCTCACAGACACATAGGATAAACACTCCATGTGAAAACTTTTGGCGGTCAGTTCGATGGACACGAGCAACTCATGCATCCATGTGATACACCAAGCGGACGGATCTCCGCTAGTAGCCTACGAGATCGGCTACCCAACTTAAGGGCGTATCATATCATTATGCTAGTCTCTCGGCTTTGTGAACGCCCAGATTATTCATAAAACTATGACTAGGAACGCTTGAGAGTAATGATTCTCATAAGGCATGGAAGCCATCATCTTATTACTCCAAGAGCTTTATTATATTGTTTGATGATTCATATAATTTATATAAGACACATATAATAAAGATTGACATTTTATTAATTAATGAAAATATTACAAATACATGTACATATAGCCCATCCACAAGTTGGGCATAGGGCATATCCCTAACATAGTTGATTCAGAGGAAAAAGTTAGGAAATATATATTGGATATATATCTCGGACTTGGAGGTCCACCTACCGGATCTAGGAATTGGATGAGATCCAATTGATCTTAGAGATCTACCTAGTTAAGTTTCATACAACTTGTTGGCCAAAGTCAAGGTTGTGTGTTATTTAACGGGATCCTAGCCCACTAGGAAACTGGGTTTCCGGAGTACTTCACAGAGGGTTAGAGGCTCGCCGAAAAATAGTGGGAGGCTAGTATTAAATTTGTAATTTTGTTTAAATCTCGCTTACACGCGCTCTTTTAATTTATTTATTGTTGTTATAAATATATTAGTTGGACTAATATCGAATATTGTTTTCTTTGAACAGTTAGACTGTACAAGACACTACTCATTTGTAGTTGGTTATATAGTTGAACTATAGTAACCATTATATTTTGAGTGTACCTGAAATCGTTGCTTGAGTAGTTGGACTATTACAATCGAGATGGCTGGAAAGAATAGCATTAGGGACATCATCATGGACGATAATGTCTTTAACGGCTCCAATTTTCCAGATTGGGAGATGAACCTCAGGATAGTCCTGGGGGCTGAGAAGTTACTCTATGTTATAGAGAAACCTCTTGAGCCTGAGCCCGGAGTTGAGCAAATAGTAGAGCATGAGCTTTGTAAGACTCATCGTGATAAATTTAGTGGTCAATCCGTCATGCTTGCCACAATGACTCATCAATTTCGTCGTCAGAACAAATGATTGGATCTTTATAGTATGATGTTGAAATTGAAGGATCTTCACAGATCTAATATTAGATCTCAGAAGCACGAATTGCACAAGAAGCTCTTTCGCTCGCGTATGTCAGAGAGTACATCTGTTGAGCACTAGGTGTCGTAGATGATTGCTGACATCAAAAACTAGGTTAACTGGGCATTACCTACGAGGCTGAGACTTCCATAGATTTGATCTTACAGTCTCTGCCCGAATACTGGAGCGGGTTCATCGTGAACCAAGAGTAAACTCTTGGAGAATTAATGGCTTTGCTCTAGGAGGCAGAGCCAGAGCTTCCAAAAGGGCAAGAAGCGCAAGGTGCATCTTACTTCGACATCCCAGAAGGCCAAGGCTTGGCCGAAGGCTTATAGGGATGTGGAGAAAAAGGGCAAAGACAAAATCGTCATAGTCTTCTGGGAAGACAAAGGACATATTCCAAGACGTCTACCTACATTGTGGCAAACGGGGTCACTGGAAGCGTGACTTCCATGAGTACACGGTGGAGTTGGAGGAAGTGAAGACGGGCAAGGCTCCAGCTTCAGGTATGTTTGTTATAAACATGTCCACTACTAGTTTTAAAAATTGGATTTTTGATTCTGGATATGGTACATACATATGTACTGATGTGCGGGATTTGCTGATTAGCAGGAGACTGGCTTCAGATGAGATCGACCTATGAGTCAGAAACAGGACGAGAGTCGCTGTTTTTGGCTGTGGGAACCTAAGTTTTTGAACTGCCATTTTTGCATGTACTTAAATTAGGAAACTGTTATAATGTACCTAGTTTGACTAGAAACATTATCTCTATATCTAGTTTAACCCTTTGCGGTAAACCTTTATGTTCTAGAACACTGGGTGTTTTGTTTATAAAGATGATATTGAGATATACACATTAGATGTGAATAACAATATTTATATTTTGAATATAAAAAAATCTCAAACATATAACTTGACAAACTAAAAACTCAAATTGAGTAATGCAGATGAAACTTATCTGTGGCATTGTTGTCTGGGATTAATCAACAAGACTCGTATATCCACACTTTCGAAGAGTGGATACTTGGACGGATTTGATCCCGATTCATATGATGTCTGCGAATCCTGTTTATTAGGCGAAGTGCCTAAAACATCTTTTAGTGGTAAGTGTGTAAGTGCCACTAAACTGTTAGCCCTCGTTCATGGTGATGTATGTGGGCCCATGTCTAGCCAGGCTAGAGGTGGATATGAATACTTTCTAACCTTTTTGGATGTTGCATCGCGTTATGGTTATGCGTGTCTTATGAGACACAAGTCGGAAACTTTTGGGAAATTCAAAGAGTTTCGACACGAAGTAGAAAAACAGACCGGCAAAGTATTAAAACATCTCGGTTGGACCGTGGTGAAAAATACTTGAACAATGAGTTTCTCGATTACTTGAAAGATTATGGTATTCTTTCACAGTGGACTCCTCCCGGAACACCTCAATTGAGTGGTGTGTCCGTACAGAAAAACCGAACTTTGTTGGATATGGTAAGGTTAATGATAAGTCGCACTTAGCTACCAATTTCCTTCACGGGATACATATTGAACAGTGCAATACTTATTTTGAATAAGGTTCCGTAAAAGTCTGTAGGAGAGACTCCATATAACAATATGGACAAGAAATAAACCGGGTTTCTCATTCCCGAAGATTTGGGGATGCTAGGCATACGTTAAACGTTTGGATAGTACCAAACTAGAACCCAAATCGGATAAGTACCTATTTATAATTGGTTATCCTAGGGAAACCAAATGATATTATTTCCACAACCCATTAGAGAACAAAATATTTGTTACTCTCCATGCGGTTTTCCTTAGAGGAATTCCTAAATGCAGTGGTAAGTGGGAGGAAATTAGAACTTGATGAAAATTGGAGTGATACTATTCATGGCACCAATCCCCTCAACGGAACATGAATAGTTCATCAGGGATGAGTCTGTTCCACAATCTTCTAATACACAAGAACCGCGTAGGTCGGAGAGAGTCAGAAAACAACCTAAGAGGTATGAGTTTCTGATCTCACCTCATGTAGACATTAGTCTTATTGAGGATAATGAGTTGGCTACATATGAGGTATTGATACAAGGTATTGACTCCTCTATATGGCAAGGTGCCATGAAGTCCAAAATGGATTCCATGTATACAACCAAGTTTGGACACTGGTTGATGTATCAGAAGGCATTGTGCCTATTGGTAGCAAATAGGTCTTCATGGTGAAGACAGACATGGATGGCAACATATAAACGTAGAAAGCTAGGCTTTTAGCGAAAGGGTATCGTCATCAATATGGATTCGATTACGACAAAACCTTTTACCCGTTGCCATGATTAAATCCATTCGGATAATGCTTGCTAATGCTGCATATTTCGATTATGAAATATTGCAGATGGATGTCAAAACTGCTTTCCTTAACGGAAACATTTTGGAGGGTGTTTATAAACAACAGCCTGACGGTTTTATCGTGCAAAAATATGCAAACAAATTTGCAAGTTAAATCGATCCATTTATGGATTGAAGCAAACATTGTGTTCATGGAACCAACGTTTTGATGAGATCATAATGGCATATGGTTTCATTCAAAACGATGATGATTCTTGTGTATATAAGAAGGCTAGTGGGAGCGCACTGACAAAGATTGTTCTATACGTTGATGATGTATTATTTCTTGGAAATGACATTCCCATATTTAAATCGGTGAAAGATTGGCTTTCATTAAAATTATCCATGAGAAACTTGGGAGAGGCAACCTTTATTCTAGGAATAAGGATCTACTGGATAGATCTAAAAGTTATTGGAACTCTCCGAGAACTCGTACATTGAAAAATATGTACGTGACCTGGTGTCTCATATGCTTGGAGCATGTGGAGTCACTATCAGGCCGATCCAGGTGATGGTCACTGGATTGATGTTAAGAACATCCTTAAGTATCTTAGACGAACTTAGGATGCTTTCTTAATCTATGGAGATGGAGAACTTGAGGTGACTAGGATCACCGATGCAAGTTTCCAAACCGATCATTACGACTATAAGTCGCAATCATGGTACATATTTCTTTGAACTACAGAATAGTGAGCTGGAAATCTTCCAAGCAATATATTGTTACCGGTTCAACAACAAAAACGGAATACATTGCTGCGGTTAAGGCAGCAAAAGAAGCATTTTGGATCTATAAAATTCCTAATTGGATTAGAAGTAGTTCTGTTAGCAACTGAGCTGGGCTACAACACAAGCTAAAGAATTACGGTATCATCAATGATCCAAGTATATACTTCGACGTTTCATCTGATTCGTGAGATCACACATCATGGAGATGTCAAGATCGACAAGATCATTTCAGATGATAACCTTGGATATCCGCCGACGAAAGCGATATCTCAATATAAGTATGAGCGACCCGTACATAGTTCAGGTGTTGGACACTTGAGTGATTGGCTATAGGCCAAGTGGGAGATTGTTGGACAATTATGACCCATTAAAAGACATGGTGTTCTTTGTACAAATTAACTATGTGATAAAATAAATTGCTCTTTTATCATTTTTGTAATTGGATTACTTGGATATATAAATGATAAAAGTCCATATGATTAGTACCCGATTAATAACATATGAAAAAATATTAATCCATAAAAGGTTTCATTAAATATCCCTAGTCGTAGTATTATCGAGACTGAACATCGATAATGTTGAATAAGCTAGTATTACACTTGTGCGCGTTATGGAAGCTTAACATCATAGTTCTCATATATTTAAGTATTGGATACTTATGCAAGTGTGATATGAGGTTCTGTTAGCCTTTGGACCGGGAACAGCTTCGCTCTGGATAGACCCCTCGGAGTCTCATTGGTATTATGACTATGTGTCTATGGGAATCCGAATCAGGGTAGGTGTATGTGGTCTTAACCTGAGACTTGCATCGCTAAAACTTGTTACAATTAGTATACTTTGGTTTTGATCGTCCAAAGCTTTAACAGGTTCTGTGTACGCCTCTTCTGGGTATACTGAGAATCGTAGTGTATTGGGTGTGATGTCAAGATGGAAGTATCACTTCAGTCATATGGAGATGATGATCATGCAAGGATACAAAAATAGTACTCTTAAATGCTATAACTATCGGGATAGTATGACTAGGTCATGATTATTCAATTACAAAGACTAGTTGCTAGTGATCCGATATATGTTTCGTACGGGGCAGACACAATTCCAGCCCCAGGCCTAATATGTGACATCTGATACTGGATCGTAATACGCAATACTTAGTATACTACGCCAGATAAAGATTATATTTTCCTCGTTGAATATTTCTGGAAAATTGGGTAGGCACGATGCTTTTCTAGAAGCCAACCATGTCTTGTAAATCGGTAAGAACGTGGTACAGGGTACGCACGTGTTCGAATAGTCCGACAACCGGATTTACTGCCAACATATTCAAGAATCTCTTAGGTCGCTTCCCAAAGATTCACCGATGACATTTGAATCGAACAAAATTAATCTAGGATTAATTATGAGAGAGAAAATAAATCTGGGATTAATTACGGCAAGAATTAATCTGGGATTAATTAACAGAGAGAAAATTAATCTTGGATTAATTTGGAATTAATCGGTAAAATAAATTTAATAGTTAAATTGATTTTTCTATTTAATTTATTTATTTGGGCTAAAATAATATATTGGATATATTAATTGAAATCGGATTTCAATACGGAATTAAAATTAGATTTTAATTCAAGCGAATGAATTAATTTAGAATTAATTCGTAAGCGAATTCCGTAATAAATTTGCGAGACATTATTATTTGATTAAATTGGATTTAATTACGTTGCGACGAAAAATTCGTTTAATCGGATTAAACGAAACCGGGCCCAAATTCATGTTGTGTGTGCCAACCAAATTTTGAATTTAAATTGGGTGGGACCCACTACTCACATCACTTGTCAAAGGTGATGGTGGTAGTTGGTTAAAGTAAATGGTTTTCACAAAACCACTTACTTTTAACCAACTTGGTTTTGGAAACCAAATATAACACACACTTGTTATTGAAACAACTAACTATTCACTCTCTCACTCACATCTCTCTCTTGGCCGAAAATATGCAACTCTTGGAGGGCAATTTTTCTTTCAGTTTTTGTTCTTACTAGCACATAAGGAGTTAATTAAGGTGGTAGAGAAACTCACCCAAGTGTTGGAAACACTCTACAAAGGCTTGGAGCTTCTTCAACATCCATAAAAGTTTTGAACTTCCACCAACCAATGTAAGTTTTTCCTCAACTTTCTTTGGTAATTTTCACCACAAATCACACTTAGAGATCCGGTGGCATGTCTAGGACACTAACATTGGTATGTTTACCTAATGCATCACAAGTCAGATACATTTGAAAAGTTCAAAGAGTATCGTGCTGAGGTTGAGATCCAGTTAGGTAAAAGCATCAAAATTCTGCGATCAGATCACGGAAGAGAATACATTGATAGAGATGTCGATGAATTCTTAGTTGAGCATGGAATTGTTTCACAGCTCACAGCACCTGGAACACCACAACAAAACGGTGTTGTAGAAAGAAGAAATCGAACTCTACTAGACATGATAAGATCAATATTTAGTTATAGCACTCTACCTAGTTCATTTTGTGATTGCATTGGAAATGAAAATGTATATCTTGAATGTAGTTCCTTCTAATTCTGTTCCTAAGAATCCATTAGAGTTGTGGAATGGTTGTAAAGCTAGTTTATGATATTTTCGTATATGAGGGTGTCCAGCACATTTGCTAAAGAACAAGACTACTAAGTTGGAACTACGTTCACATGTGTGCCTATTTGTAGGCTACCCTAAGAAAACTAGGGGTGGATTCTTTTATAGTCTAGAAGATAATAAAGTATTTGTGTCGACAAATGATATATTTCTTGAAGAGGATTATATGAGAGAATTCAAATCTCGAAGTAAAGTGTTACTTGAGGAGTTACTTACTGTTGACAAAGACATAATACCTTCTACATCTGAGAGTCAGATACAAGTTTATCAGGGTATCATACCACCTACACATAGTGGGAGGGTTGCACGATAACCTGAACACTATCTAAGAAATGGAGAGGTGCAAGTTATTTCATCTTGTGATGGTATAGATGATCCATTGACCTATCGTAGTGCAATGGAAGATACTGCTAAAGAGGAATAACTCAAAGCCATGAACCTCGAGATGAAGTCTATGTACTCTAACTCAGTCTGTGAACTTATAGACCAAACTGATGGATTAAAACCAATAGGTTGCAAGTGGATCTACAAGAGAAAAAGAGGACTAGATGGGAAGGTACAGACTTTCAAGGCTAGGCTAGTGGCAAAGGGTTATACCCAGAAAGATGAAGTTGACTATGAAGAGACTTTCTCGTTAGTAGCCATGCATAAATCCATCATGATTCTTCTTTCCATTGCTGCATATTATGACTATGAGATTTGGCAAATGGATGTCAATACTGCATTCTTGAATGACAATCTTGATGAGAGTATCTATATGGTACAACCAAAAGAGTTCATAACCTAAGGTCAGGAGCAAAAAGTTTGCAAGTTATAAAGGTCCATTTATGGGCTTAAGCAAACATCTAGATCTTAGAATATAAGGTTTGATACTACGATCAAATCTTATAACTTTGAGCAGAACATCGATGAGTCTTGTGTCTACAAGTGTATCATTGATGGTAAGGTGATTTTCTTTGTGTTATACGTTGATGATATTTTACTCATTGGGAATGATGTAAAGATATTATTGGACGTGAAAATCTAGCTACCTAACCAATTCCAAATGAAAGATTTGGGAGAGACAAGTTATGTACTTGCGATCCAGATCATTAGGGATAGTAAGAAATTACTGTTAGCAATGTGTCAAGCATCCTATATCGACAAGATTCTTGTGCGATTTAGTATGAAAAATTCCAAGAAATGAAATTTACCTTTCAGACATGGAATTCATTTTTCTAAGGAACTGTCTCCTAAGACACCTCAAGTAGTTGAGGAGATGAGACATATTCCATATGCTTCAGCAGTTGGAAGTCTTATGTATGCCATGTTATGCACAAGACCAGCCATCTGTTTTGCAGTGGGAGTAGTCAGTAGGTTTCAATCCAACCCAGGATTAGATAATTGGGTAGCGGTCAAATATATTCTCAAGTATCGTAGGAGAACGAGAAATTATATGCTTGTATATTCTAGTAAGGATATGATCCTGATAGGATATACTGACTCTGATTTTCAAACGGATGTCGATTATAGGAAATCAACATCTGGATCAGTTTTCACCCTAGATGGTGAGGCTATAGTATGGATGACCATAAATCAATCTTGTATTGCTGACTCCACCATTGAGGCTGAATATGTAGCAACTTGTGAAGCATCTAAGGAAGCAGTCTGGCTCCGTAAGTTCTTAGGAGATCTGGAAGCTGTTCCAGATATGGATAAACCACTCACACTTTATTACAATAATAGTGGTGCAATGGAGAATTCCAAAGAACCAGGAAGCCACAAGAGGGGTAAGCATATTGAGAGAAAATATCACCTCATAAGGGAGATAGTGCAGAGAAGAGATATCACTGTCACACAAATTCCATCCACAGACAGCCTGGCTGATCCTTTTACAAAGACCTTAATGGCTAATATTTTTGAAGGTCACCTAAAGGGTTTAGGATTACATGACATGTCCCATTTGCTCTAGTCCAAGTAGGAGAATGTTGGGATATATGCCCTAGAGATTCATGTATTGTAAACGAAATTGATTATTGTAATAATAAAAAATGCATTATTCATTTATCAAAGTTGTTTGATTTAGATCACATATTGTCTAATTGTCTTGTTACCTTGATTACTCTTGTATTTTCAGACTTTGTGTATGTTTGATGCACGAGAGGATTTAAGTCTGAAGTTATTAATCTAAATAATCCATAGAGAGCAAACAAATATGGTGCTTTGTTTGTGGTTTATCTGTAGCTGCGGTTCATTCTATATTTGTATGACGACCTTGATCCGAGATCGTTCATATAGTGACAATGGAATGGAGGCACCTTGTATGATGAGATCATATAGGACTGGACTTAGATAAATATGAATTTATTTTAATATCTGTTAATCGAAGAAATTCATTTTATCTTCTAGATGGTCATATATGGTTTCGATCTTTATCCTGAGTGTACTACGTACTCCTGTATGGTAGGCTATGTCATTTGATTTACTATGGTGAGGTCGGTGTTGCATTCTTGTGTTGGACAATTATGACCCATAGCGTTACTATTTGTAAATATCATTGTGTGTTGTACAAATTAACTATGTGACAAAGGAGATTGCACTCTTATCATTTGTGATTAGATCACCTAGATGTATAAATGATGAGAGGTCTCTATGATTTGTTCCTGGATGGAGAATGATATGAGACAGTATCAGTCCACGAAGAATAAATCATTAAATATCCCTAGTCAGAGCATTGTCAAGATTGGACATCGATAAATGCGTAAAAGACTAGTATTACAGTTGTGCGCGTTGTGAGGGCACAACGGCATAGTTCTCATATATTTGGGTATATGATACGCATGCAAGTGTAATAGGAGGTTGTGTTTTACCGATGGTACGGGAAACAGCTTCGCTCTGGATAGACCCCCTCGGAATTCCATTGGTAGTATGACTATGTGTCTATGAAAGTCCGAAATCAGGGTAGGTGTATTTGGTCTTAACCTGAGACTTGAACCGCTAATACTTGCGACAATCAATATACTTTGGTTGAGGTCGTCCAGGGCTTTAACAGGTTCTGTGTACGCCAATACTGGGTATATTGAGAATCGTAGTATGTTGGGAGTGATGTCAAGATGAAAGTGTCACTCCAGTCATATGAAGATGATGGTCACGTAGGATACGGTACTAGTACTCTTAAGTACTACAGTCATCGGGATAATATGACTAGGTCATAGTTATCCGATTATAGAGACTAGTTACCAGACATCCGACATGTGCTTCGTACGGGGCATAGACAATTCCAGCCCCAGGCCTAGCACGTGATCATCCGATACTGGACAGAAATACGCAATACTATGTATACTACGCCTGATACAGATCCTTTATTCCTGTAAGGATATTTCCAGAGAATTGGGTAGGCATGACGCTTTGCTAGAGGCCACCTTGTCTTGTAAATCGGTATAAACGTGGTACGAGGTACTTACGTGTTCGGATAGTCTGACGACCGAATTTACTGCCAACATATCCGGGGATCTCATGGGTCGCTTCCCAAAGATTCAACGATGACATATGACTCGCACTCTAAATTAATCTGGGATTAATTAGATGAGAGAGAATTAATCTGGGATTAATTGCGGAGATATTTTATCTGGGATAAAATATCAATTAAAGAGAGATAACGATTAATTTGGAATTAATCGATTAATTAATAAATTTTATATATTAAACTAAATAAGATTTCGACGCGGAAGTAAAATTAGATTTTAATTCGGGCGAACGAATTAATTTAGAATTAAATCGTTAGCGATGTGAATAGTGATTTCGCTAGGCGTAATCATTTAATTACGATGCAATGGAAAATTCATTAATTTGGAATTAGCGAACCCGAGCCCGAGATTATTTACGAGCACATTCGCATTTCGAATTCGAGTGCGGCACGTCAAATCAAGCGTCAAATCGCTAGTCGCATCAAGCGTCAAATCACAAGTCACTTTGAGTGATGTGACTTGACAACTTGATGGATTGAGTAATGTGAGTGGTTGAGGCTTTAATGGTTTGACTTTAAAAGCCAAATTCAAATGAAATTCATTTGAAATTCAAATGTGTGTATATAATACACAAATTTGGAAACCAAACACAACATTCTCTCTTCCTTTCATCTCACGCCCAAAGGGCTCCAAAAGCTCACTGGTTTTGTTCCAAAATCGTGACAGTGGGAAGTATAGAGTTGGATTTTGTGGCAAAAATTGCAAGTGCTAGCACACTACGAGATATGAGAATGTGATAGGGAAGTTCACCCATGAGCCGGGAACCGTTCGACGAAGCTCGGAGCTTGACGAAGGAGCTCCAAAGGCCGAAACCAGTGGACTATTTTTGTGCACTGCCGAATGCAGTTCAAGGAGGAAGAAAATGATTTTGTTGCCTCCGTGTCGCTCAACCGAACGATGTGAGTATTCCGCAACTTCCCCGATTTTTATTCACACTTGTTTCATGTTTATAATTGATCTTGGGACCTTAATAGAAACCAACAATAGTATCAGAGCAAGGTTTGAGCATGAAATCAACTTAGGGTAAAATTTGGGCAAATTGATTTTGAGCATGAATTGTGAAATTGGATGAATGAATATGCTTAAATGTGTTTGAATTGAAGATTTATTGGATCAATTTCATGAAATTGTGATTGGATCATTTTTCCCCAAAATTCTATGTTGGCCGAATGTAGAGTTGCCCTATTAGTCTTGGTATTTTGATTTGATGATTCATTGGATGAGTTAAAATCATTCGGGAATGTTGATTTATGTCGATTGTGGAATTAATTGGATTGAATTCGAATCGGACAAAATTCCCCTCACTTGGCCGAGACTTGTAGCATGTAAATTGGGTTTGATTTTAATCAA
>SKCR01008003.1:0-24152 GCA_019454045.1 Zanthoxylum bungeanum | reverse complement strand
TGCTGGATCATTCCCAGTTGTTGAAGAGCCCTCTGTTGATCAGGAAGATGGTGATCGACAAATTTGAGCTTGGAGCTTTCCATTTTGCCTCCAATATTGGCATCTTCTTCACCCAGCATCTTATTTGCTGCCTTTGTTTGGCCTGTAATTGCTTCTTTCAAGCATCGGAATTGCTTTGAAATTGTGTTGAGAGCAAGTGATGTGTATGTTTTTGCTGACCCAATTCCTGTTGCTTGTTCAAATGATGAAATCACTATCTGTATCTGGAAATGATACTGTCTGTATCTTTGCTCCACCTTCACAAAATCAAAAACAAAAATTGAATAATTCAATTCCTCTAAATAAATTATAATCTTATAGAGTTCTTATCGATAAATGAAAAAGATATGCGTGATATAGTTTAAATTTTAAAATTTCTTTAAATTCGGAACCAAAATTTTAGATTAAATTTAAGAAACTAGCTAACCGATCAATTATATACCTACCTCATCAAGCATATTGATAAGCTTAGCTTTCTTCATCTGAATTTCTTGCCTCTCCGCCGTAGATAGCTCCGCGGCACGTTTTCCGGCAGACTCACCATCATCTCCGGCCGCCGCTGATGATTCTTTGACCACCTTATTGCTATTACTATTGTTATTTCCATTATCCTTTTTTGATAATTCACTCTCATTGGTCAAAACAATAACAACTTCATCAAGCAGCTCTTGAGCAGCCTTCAAGTACTTACAGCTCAGCAACACACTTTGCATACCGGAAACTCCATTAATAACACCCGAACCCGAATACCCGGATCCGCCTGGAACCGCCTGAACACCCGGCCGGGACCCGAAGCCGGGCTGTTGCTGGGAAGAAAGGCTCAAAGACAAACCCTGACTGGCGCGTGGGGATTCACGCGCGAGTGGAGTAGGGTAATTGGGGTTATACGAGTTGTAGTGAACACGCGGTAGGAGTCCATGCAGAGGCGAGATGGTGTCATCCTGGTGAGTGTGGGGAGGTGGTGGCGCGTGAGGGGAAAGTGATGATGGGTTTATGAAAATGAGGTTGTTGTGTGTGGTCGGCGGCGGAGGCGGAAACGGTTCCGATGGAGGAGTTGTGGCGGAGAATTGTTGAAGGTAAGTTGTAGGGTTCATAAGGAAGAGGGTTTGAAGACCATCTGGTGATTGAAACTCAGCTGGGTTGCCATGAAAGTACATCGCCATATCTTCTTTTTTTTTATCTTGATTTTCACTCTCACATGCATCAATAATTATATCAATATATCATTTGATTTCAAACAATTAATAGCAACACATTCTTTAAAAAAAAAATGAAAATTTTGAGAGAAAAAGAAAGATGCAAAGTAAAGTTATGGCTTAAAAAAAATACATGAGAGTGGAGGAAGCACCCAAAAAAAAAAAAAAAAAAAAAAAAAAACTAACCAGATGCTTATATATGAATCTTTCTTCACTTAGTGAAAGCTTAAGCACTTTATTAGTAGACTCAAAATCTCTGCAATTTCTCCCATTTACAAGGGAGCAAATAAAAGAAAGATAGAGGTGTATGTGTTATTATTATTATTATTATTATTATTATTATTATTATAAAAAGTCGGAGAAAAATATACCCATCTTTTTTAGGGGTCCTATGGGTAGATGAGATATTAAAATTAGATTTTCAAATCTAAAAATATCATTTATGAATATGATTTTGGTTTAAGAATTTGCATAATATCTCAAAATTTAGGATAATTTAGAACCGCCCTATTTAAGTACATATATACTTTTTTTCCCTTTCTTTTCAATAAAAAATTTTTAAAAAATAAAGTAAAATAAAATCGAAGTTATGTGATTGTGAAATGTTGTTATTCTTTACTACCTTAATGAGAGGCTTTTGACATGCGATTGGATCAAAGACCTTTTTAAAATAGAACAGGTCGATTTAACCGGTCAAAATAGGAATCAATTATAAGTTCGATATGATAAAACATTAAAAATTAATCTATAAAAAATTAGTTAAAATCGGTAAAAATTGATCAAAATCGATGAGCCGGATCAGTTTAATTTTTTTAATTTTTAAAACTAAAATATATTTTTTAATTATATAATATTATTTATAACGTCAGTTGATTCTGTTGATTTTTAAAAACTGTTCAATTTATTGAATCAATAACCGATTGAATTTTTTTTATTACTATTTCGATTACCGATGATCCGGTTCTGAAAATAAAACATTATCAAAAACAAGGGAACTTCAGTTGATTTGACCCTTCTTCTTTGCCTTAATTTTCAAATCATTTGATATTCATTGATGATGAGTCTCAGAAATTTTTTGAAGAGGAAAAAAAAAGACAGAGAGAGGAAGGTGCGTATGTATGTGAAGTATTAAAATAATTATTATCAGAAGTATCAGTGGCCATAAAATATGATACAAAAATGAAGAATGATACAAAAAGCTGGAAAACGAGGAAACGTTTCCGTCAAACAAAGTTTGCTATATATATATATATTCAGTTTCAAGTCCGTACGTCTGGATTATTTGAATGCGTGTTTTGTTCAATAAAACAACATTATTTTATTAATTAACTCAAAAAAATAACGTTATTTTATTATACAAAATACGCATTCGGATCGTCCAGACATCCGGACCTGAAAATTATTATATATATAAGGGTTACAAACCGTCATTTATTAATATTAAGAAGGATTAGACGATACAAATAAATAATAAGAACTTCAGCAAATTAAATAATATATTGTAATTCGTGATTTCTTATTTTTTAACACATTCTAATGTTATTAATATTAGAATCGTTTGTATAAGATTAACCATGTATGTATGTGTCAGTGCATGGACGATACTAGGAGTGAGATGTCCATGTTCAAATATGATGATGTTGATCACATAATTATTATATTTTCTTTAAAAGTCCATTATTATTATTAAAAAAAAAAAAAAAAAAAAAAACTGTCCTCCGGGAGCGTGGCTTGGTGGTGTAGAGCTCAGGATCTCACAATGAGGTCCTGTGTTCAAATCCAGTGAATGTGTTTCTTGTAAGAGTCTGGGACAGCAGGGAGTTTACAGGCTCCGCTTAAGTCCGAAACGAATGGTTTGGCGGTAAAATTTCCAACAATTTCAACAAAAAAAAAAATCACTCTTAAAATAAAAACTTGTCTCAATCTTCGGGTTCGTCTGTACGAGAGAAGGAAGAAGATGATGATGAGGATAGGGATGAATTTGGATTTGGGGAGGGAGTCCCTATTTGTTGAAATTCATAATAAATATCTCTGTCTTTTTTTCATTTTTTTTTTTAAAATTTATTTATTTATTTATTTGTTGGATGCAGGAGGTTGAAAATAAATCAATTAAATTGCTAAAGGAACATAGGACCAACGGCAACCACCATTTCGGCGCCTTCTATAAGATTTAATTAAATATCTTTATTTATCTACATTTATTATAAAAATTATTTTCTCCTAAATATATTGCAAGAAGGCATTTATTTTGAAATTTCAAAAGCAGAAAATATAGTTCAATTAGTCTTTACCAACTTAGCCGAATGGTTTTTAATCAGTTAAAAGTTAACTTTGTCCACTCTTATTTTTTTAGGGTTAGTCATTTTTTTTTTTGTTGAAATCGTTGGAAATCCACTGTCAAACCACCTCATTGGCTCCTTCCGAGCTTAAGCGGAACAGGTAAAATACACGGCTGTCTCAAGCTCTTACAAGAAACGCACTCTCTGAATTCGAACATAAGACCTCAATGTGAGTTCCTGAACCCTACATCACCAAGACACGCCCCTTGAGGACGGTTATTGTCATTTCACTACTTTAGAAATTGATA
This sequence comes from Zanthoxylum bungeanum, assembly GCA_019454045.1. Taxonomy (NCBI): domain Eukaryota; kingdom Viridiplantae; phylum Streptophyta; class Magnoliopsida; order Sapindales; family Rutaceae; genus Zanthoxylum; species Zanthoxylum bungeanum. The sequence continues at coordinate 20,330 of SKCR01008003.1, read as the reverse complement.
AATAATAAATATATACAAGAAATATTGTGAGATAATATCTTACTACTATATCTTTACGAAAATTACATTATACTATTAATACCTCACATTTTACTATAAGCAATATTGAAAAAATAACAGTTGTATTCAATAGTATTGAGTAGTAAAATAAAAGGTTTTGTAACAATATAATAGTAAATTATAAGTTTTTGTAATAAAATATAATTTTTGTAAAGATATATTATTAATCTGTTACATCACAACAATTCTTATATATATTTGTTATTTTCTAATTTCTGAAGTGTAAAATGATAATAACTTTATATATATATATATATATATATATATATATATATATATTATATATATATTGTTGATGGTGTTTTTTAGGCACTATGATATTTAAGCAGCACGGCAGTGGTAAAAGGGTAATTCCCTTCTCAGTCGAGATCATTAAATACCGACTCGACCACATGAGTTAAGGGCCGAGCACTTAAGATCGGTAACCCGACCACTTAAAGATCGGATGACCGGGTATTATCAGATCGACAGCATCATTCTCAGTTCAAAAGACCATCGTGACCGACCTCACGAAGACCGGGAATATGGCGGGATATGCTCCAGAAGATAAGTTATCATACTTTCATGGGGAAAACTGATGAGTCAGTGTCTAAATAGGATAAAAGAAGTGAAGGTAGTTTTAATTAGGAATCCTTATGGAAAAAGGGAATAGTTTTGACTAGAATCCTTATGGGAAAAGGAAATTGTTTCAACTAGGAAATTCTTATGATTTTTTCACCATTATAAATAGGAGGGTAGAGTGAGAGTTGAGAGAAAAAAAGACAAGTTAAAAGTGGGGGAGGGGAAGGAAGAGGAAGATCATCACGATCATAATCATTATTGTGAGACTTGTAAACTCGAGAGATATCAGAGAAGCATATCTCGGTAATAAAAGTATCATCTTTTTTGTGCCCGTGGACGTAAGTCGGACCAAGATCCGCCGAACCACGTTAAATCTCTTTGTCGATTGGCGTATTTATCTGTCTTTTGCTAAATTTGCTTTTGGTCCCCCATAACCAAACAAATTCACTATTGAGGGATGATTGTCTCGGGAGTAATATTCTCATATTGCCCTGAGACCAAAATCAGCCGTCAACATATATATATATATACTAGTTTTTGCCCGTGCATATGGCACGGTGTTACAGTATTTGGCCCGTGCCTACGGCACGGTGTTACAGTATTTGCTCGTGCCTACGGCACGGTGTTACAGAATTAAATGATTTTATTTTTTAAGTAAATGATGCCCGTGCCTACGGCACTGTGTTACAGTATTTGGCTGTGCCTACGGCACGGTGTTACAGAATTAAATGATTTTATTTTTTAATTAAATGATTTTATTTTAACTTTCTATTTTTTAATTTGAAATTTTTGACCATTTCCATCAATCAATTCACTCTCTTTCCTCAATTACCAATGAAATGATCTGGGCCGTCAATTAAGCCACATAAAGAGAGCCGTTGGATACACTCTCTTTCCTCCAACACCATTTCCTTTATTATATAGATATAATTTGGTGTAGAGTTTGGTGAGTTTATAAGTTAATTTATATTCTCAGTGCAAAACTTATAAGATGGTTTATACTCTCAATCTATACAATCAACCAAATGGTGTAATAGTGTTCGTAATCTAGAATCAAATCATTAGAAATTTAAGCAACGTTATGAGAAAATAAAATAAGAACATCAATTCAAAGTTTAAGAAATTTAATTTATTTAATATATTCAAAATATTAATAAACAACATTTAAATTTGGAATTGAGTTTTTTCATGTTTGGCTAATTTGTCAACCCTATTTATTACATGAATTTGGAAATATTAATTAATTAATCATAAATTTGAAGAATTTAAACAAGTTAAGAAGGTGCAGCTGACCTATATAATTAACTAACTAGTTAATTAAAATGTTAGTTACTGTTTAGCTTTTAAATAATAAAATTTCAAAATATTTGACTTCATAACCGGTCTCACGTTCAATCTTTAAAAATAAAAAAGATATGAGAGTTGGCAAAATCCAAATTAATTTTTATCTCCTACTTCCTTTATGATTCGAATTTTGGTGATCAGGTAAATCAAAATTGTTGAATCAATCATCAAATATAATTTTATTATTCGTGTAGCTGAAATTTAATTTAATTTAATTGATGAATCACTTGATCATTTAAAAAAAAGGATTATTGACTTTCATTTGAAAATGAAAAAAAAAAAAAAACGGGTCAAAGACAGAGACATTACTCATACAATCAAATAGGGTGCTTATTATCAATTGGGAAATGGATTAGAATTCAGTGTTGAACTGAATTTATTATGAACAATAAATTAATTGTAAAGATTAATTATCTAATATGACTTTATGTGAATCTCACTTATTTATTGACTTTCAACTCAACATTGAATCGTAATTCCTTTAAAATATCTTATTGATGGTGATTTTTTTTACCGCTAGATAGTTTGAATACCGATGAAGGGTAGTTTGGGGTTTATACTTGACCAGAAAATAATGATTAGGGCTCAGAGAATATGAAAGTCAGATGAGGAATCTGAATCCATTGAACGAAAGGGTCTAACCGAGGGCAGTATCGGCTGATGAAGTGGAGTTGAGATTACCGACCCGGCCTGAAGAAGCACTAGATTTGATGGCATTTGACCATTTATGGAGGCCGACCCGAGGTAGACCAAACTTGCCGACCCGACCTAGTTGAAGAAAGATTTGACCAAGCACCATCCACCTCGCTAAGCCGACCCAATGAGCTGGGTTGAGATCACGATATCCTGCATTTATAGGTGTATGATGGATGTCATACTTGGAAGTTTTGGATTTTAGAAGGTTGATGTGACATGAGCAAGTCAACAACTCTTCATGGGGAAAGGCTTTATCATGCGGAACATTATTGGAGTAGTTGAACCACCGATTGTCACGTAGACAGAACGTATGACACTAGACAAAATATTGGAATGATGAGTTTTTGCTGACAATGTGTGGTTGAGTTGGGTGACAGAGCAACTATTTACTAAGTGGTTTGGGAAAAGGAGCGTGGGGCAATGATGACAGAGTGACATGAGCTGATGTCATAGGTCGGTGGAATAGTGGATTCAGACGCCTATTTAATGGAGTTGAAGATTCATATTCACTGGTTGACTCTTTGGTTAGCAATTTGGATACTTCACTACTTGTAAAAACATTCTGAAATCTGATCGATATCTGACCCCTGAGAGATTTGTAAACCTGGTCGTTTTCTAAACCCAAAAGTAATACAAATACATCCCCCTCTTCTCCCGTAGATGTAGGTTTGAGTCACTCTCCGTCGAATCACGTAAATCTCTTTAACTTACTTGTTTGCTTGTCAAGTTTATTTTGGGTTCTCTACTAACCAAACAAATTCATTGGCTGAAGGATATTTATTTAAGGGATAGGTTTCCAAAATTACCATTGGAACGAAAAACATTCATCAACATATCTATTAGGTGAGAAAATCTACAATAGAACGGAGGTACCACATCATCCGTGCAACAATCCAATCAACCATTGCCACGCGTGCTAAAAATATTAAAAAACAACTAAAAAATGGATTTTAAATCTTACATGTCATTTATTAATTGGTTGGTGATACCACGTCACTCATATCTCCGTTGCACCATAGAATTACTCATATTTGGTTAGATACTCAGATCCTCTATGAAATATTAATAACCATAAAATTTTGTTAATTGGTTTAATTAATTACTAACTACTCCATTAACTACACCTTTCTATATTTACAAAATTTAAGTGCCACGTGTCTTTATGGATTCTTATGCATTTTCTTCCTCAATTGATTGTCTGCATATGATTGAATGTTGATTGATGTTAAAAATCTTACTAGAAGTTTTTGAAACTAACCGTACTAAAGCACCATATTGTATTTACGACATTTTAATTATTCCATAATAATTTAGATTATCCATTTGATAATTTCTTCTTATTTAAAATTTTAATATAAAAATTTTAATATTTCCTTTATTTGATAAATTTATATTCACTCTCTTAAACTCATTTATCATTTTTTTTTTTTAGAATTCTTAAACTCACATTATTATCAAAATATTTGTCCATTTCAATTACCGTTTTTTATTTAAACAGAAGAGATGGCCAAAGTCCAATTTAATTTTTAATCCATATCTCTCCGGGATTTGTACTTGGTCAGAACTCAGATGGTTGTTAACTAAGGCTATGTTCGGTATTGCGGTTTGATTTGTGATGGGTGATAAAATTATATTTGGTCAAAATATAATTTTTAAGTGTTTGGTTAATGATATAAAAAATTGTGATTACTAATCGTGATTCTTTTTCAAACTAAGTTTTATAAAAACTATATTTTTTAACTTTCTCCACCATCAAAAATTATTAAAAACCACATTGTAATTATTTTTTTTTCCCAAAATAAAATTACATAATACCATTTATAAATCACCGTTTGTTTATCACACTTTCTAATCGCAATACAAACAGACCCTAAATAAAACTAATTGAAATCTATTCTATCAAGAGCCTGAGGGGCAAATTGATTTAATTATATTTTGATTATAATTATTTAGTTCTAAATATAAGGCATAAAATATTTTTAAAAATTACATTGTGATTTTCAAAAGTTTCCTTAGATGACAAACATTCTTTATAAATTTAGAATTCATAATTTTTTATCTTAATTTCATGTGTCCAAATTAAAAGAATGATGTACAAATAATATATGTTATTGTCAATTATCAATTTGCTAATATTCTTAGCTTATCACACAAATCGTCATCAACAATATGGGATATGGTGGGTAATGCAAGTAGTACAAATTACCGTACTAAATTGGTATTTGTTGCTTTCAGAACATGATAAGTTCCCAATAATAATAATAATAATAATAATCCCCTAAACTATTTCTGGTTTTTTAAAGCTTGAGCCACCATATTGAATATTCTTTCCCTATACACAAAATTATATAATAATAATAATATTTTGAAGTGGGTATGGTCCATTTTGTATGTTTTTTTCCTTTTCAAGAAACTACAAAAAAAAGGGTTTTTAGCGTCGAAATTTTTCGACGCTAAAGTAAAAATTTTCGACGCTAATTTTCGACGTTAAAACTTGGACGAGAAAGACAATTAGCGTCGAAATAAAAAATTTCGACGCTAAAGTACAATATTTTGCGTCAAAAATATTTCGACGTTAAAACATGTATTTGGCGACGAATAATTTCGACGCCAAAAAGTTGACCTTTAGCGTCGAAATATTCGACGCTAAATGTGATATAATATTAAAAATAATATCATTTATTACATTTAGCGTCGAATATTTCGACGCTAAAAGGTATAAGAATATTATTATTACAAATTAATCTCAAACTAATTTCATACAAAAAGTAATTAAATTTGTTAAAAAATTATTAAAAATTGGTTACTAAAAATTTATAATATGACATTTTTATTATATAAAACTAAATTAAAAAATTTATCACAATAAAAAAATATAAAATGATATTTTTATTGATATAAAACTAAAATTACAAAATTTATCACAACAAAAAAATATAAAATGATAAAATACAATGATAAAATACAATTTTCCATCTTCACTTTCATTTTCTTCATTATCATCATTTTCACAATTTCTTCATCTTCATATTCCCCTACAAAAATAAATAAATAAATTTATATGTGAATATAAAATACAAAACAAAACATTTAAGGAAAAATAAATTTAGAGAGGAAATAAGAGTATGAGAGAAGAAGTGATAATAGAAGAAATGAAAGAGCAAATGAATTTATAGGCAAAAAAAAAAAACCTTTAGCGACGAAAAGGATTTCGTCGCTAAAAATCCTCAAATAGCGGGAATTTTTCCGCCAAAATTTTGATCTTTAGCGTCGAAATATTTGACTTTTAGCGTCGATTATTCGTCGCTAAATGTCAAATTTAAATTTAAATTTATTAGGCGGTAAATTCAAAATTTGTTAAGGGGGAATTCGAAAATTTTAAAATCAACCTTTAGCGTCCAAATTTAGATTCGACGCTAAAGGTTCAACCTTTAGCGTCGAATTTTTTGACTTTTAGCGTCGAACATTTGGTCTCTAAATGTCAAATTTTAAATTTGAATTTATTAGTCGATAAATTCAAATTTTTTAAGGAGGAATTCGAAAAAATTAAAATTAAACTTTAGCGTCGAAATTTAGATTCGACGCTAAAGGTTCAACCTTTAGCGTCGAAATATTATTTGGACGCTAAAGGTTGAACCTTTAGCGTCGAAATATTATTGGACGCTAAAGGTTCATCCTTTAGCGTCTAAATAATTTTTTGTCGTTAAATGATGGAACCTTTAGCGTCGAAATAGAAATTCGACGCTAAATCATCAATTCTTTGGCGTCAAATAATTATTTCGACACTAAAAGATAAACTTTAGCGACGAATCTAATTTCGACGCTAAAGAGTTTATTGGCGTCGAAATTTTGTTTGGACGCTAAAGGTATTTGTTGTAGTGACTTAAAAGTTAAAATAGTATTAAAAGAAATAGCTTGAGAATTTAGGCTTAAACAATTCAAATATTGGTCACAAAGATAAAAGTGGGTGTGTGGTAATATTAGGGATGGCTATGTGATTGAACGGGATGAGATTTATTAATTTTGATTCCATCTAATTTATATAATCGGGATAAAAATTATTCCATTATTTTTTTGGAATAAAAAATCATCTCATATTCCATTATATCTCATCCTGTCTCATTTTATGTCTAGTCCCGCTAAAAATTTCAGGCTAAAATAATATAAACAAAATTTAGGGTTCGTATATGATCATGCACACACCTTTTTGGGTCGCACAAATAATTTTTTTAAACAATTATGTCATTTTACTATAGTGACCCAAATGAATTTCTTCTGGACATAACTATCAAAAATGTATATGATTTATAAAATTAATGGGTTTTATGTGTACATTTGAACAAACATATTGGAGGTCTTGGTGGCTTTTACCTCATAATAGTATACTAATCAATTAGATTTTTTCTTTTTTTGAATTGTTAGAAACCTCATTGTCAAACCACATCTTCCGGATTTAAGCAGAGCATGTAAAATTTCTAACTGTCCCAAGCTCTTATAAGAAACACACTCCATAGATTCAAACTCATGACTTCAATGTGAGATCTTGAACCATACACCATCAAACCATGCCCTATTAATCAATTAGATTCGAATGAAATATTTCTATATTCTAATTGAAGTGTGATTGAGAAGTGCTAAGAATAGATAAGCTAAAAAAATTATATATCATGTACAATAGTTAGATTTATTTATGTGATGTTAATTTTCTTTTCGGTAGTCCTATGATATTGGATCAAATGGTTAGTGATAAATGGTACAAATAAGTAATAAATATTCACTAACTTACAACAATCACTATCCAAATTATCATAAATGACAATATCATGACACCCCAAATTAATTAATTAGTAAAGATAAATGGTGTCTAATTATTTACTCATGACACTTGGCGTTTCGAGTACATACCACATGCTTATTTAAATGATCACAAGATAATTACATATAACCGAACCAAATAAAATATTTTCTCACTATATGCGATTAGCTACATGTATCTTTTGACGTATTGTATTATATCTGAAATCACTATTTCTGTTCATATCAACTTAAATTTCTATAATTACACATAATTGAAAAATAATAATTTCATCATAAACTTTATATTACACTATATATATTGATTAAATTAATGCTTTTGCAAATGTCATTTATATAGATGGTTTAGGATAAACCATTATTACAAAAACTATTCAATTGTCGAAAAAAATATTTCCATCCTTTAATATTTGTCACTAATGATCAATACAATATCGCGAACACATGACATCATAAATTGTCATATCATTTATCGATAAAATATTTCGTTGGTAAGTATGATCGCCGATTTTTAAATCATTTTTTAAATCTGTCTAATGATGAATATATTTACTGATGAATATGATTCATCAATAAATTTCATCGTTAATACATTTTTTTTATATAATACATGTTATTTTTAGGCAGCTAATTTGTTATTTTTATTTTATTATTATTATTATTATTATTATTATTATTATTATTATTATTATTATATGCGTGACATGAAATGTTGATTCCACAAACTATGAGATTTGACATCCTTATCTCATGTTTTATAAAATCATATCACTATGAGTTGCATAATTATTGCTTAAATGAATTGGACTTCTATAGATGAAAGGGACAGAGAGGTAGCTATCACACTCCTAAAATAATTATCTCAAATGTATATAATTTTTTTAAATTACGTTACATTACAATCTACACAAAAATAATAATAATAAATTAAAATTTCAGATAAATTTCATAAATCATTTTTGTGATATTTGCAGTTCGGATTTTCGACCTCATAAGAAGTTAAATTTACTTTCGTTCTTAACTAAAAAAAATAATAATTCAGATAATTAAACACATTTATTATAAGTAAGTATTTTTTATCAAATATTTTTCGATAAGTATAACATTGCGGCAATCTAATTCCCACCCCATATATATGAGTAGTGTTTGAACCACAATCTTTTATTTTCATTCAAGAGATTTTACCACTGAATTAGCTAATATCCATTATTTTTTTTTCCAAATATATGAATGTGTATACATCTTGCATTTTTTTTTTGACCTAATGTGGGTTAATGGCACAATATTTATAATCATTTGAAAAAAATTTATTTCTTTATGTTTAGATTGAACATATGATTTGATATAAAAATGATAATTTTATTTCACACAATTCCTATTAATTGACAGTACAATATCATCCATCAACGGTAATATTAGGAATTATTTCACAAAATGATCCTTACGGAACCTCACCTCAAGAGTAACTTTGATATCTCTGTTGTTATATGAGTGATGTGAAACCACCAATCAATAATTATATAATATATTAGAGGTGTTAAATAAGATTACAATTTATTTATTTATGTTTACTATTTAATACGTGTAGTAAAATATTATATGATTGTTGCATGGATGTTGTAGTACTACCGTTATGTTATGGGTAAAAATCGGCTCATAGCCAGAATGGGTCGAAGCGAGTGAAATAGGCTCACTAGCACAAGAAGCCCAATAGAAAGAAAGTTCAACATGTGAAACTCGGTGCCAGCCTAAGCTCGCTTGTCCTGAGAAACCACCATTAGCCTCGCTAAGATTACTCAGGATATGATTTACCCTTTAAGCCTCTACGAGCTCGTCCCCCCACAAGGGAACTCTACACCCTGACATCCACACATACTAATTTTTATATTAATTCATATAGTCTCAATTGAACACTGGAATACCGACTTCATTTTTATTGAAATTATTTTCCATTTTTCTCTTGGATCAATTAAAGAAAAAAAAAGATAGATCAAAGCTTCGAGTCGAAGCTTCAGGGAGATTGTTGAGAGAAAAGAAGTTATCATAGAGAAAATACCCACAGAAGATAATCTTGCAGATTCTCTGACTAAAGGGCTGACTCAACAAAAGCATGATAGGCACACCCGAGAGTATGATGTCCAGATTCATACTAGTTGGCTATAGTGCAAGTGAGAGATTGTTAGGGATATGCCCTATACCCAACTTGTGGATGGGCTATATGTGCATGTATTTGTAATATTTTCATTAATTAATAAAATGGCAATCTTTATTATACGTGTCTTACATAACTTATATGAATAATCAACATTGTAATAAAGCCCTTGGAGTAATAAGACGATGGCTTCCACGCCTTATGAGAATTATTACTCTTAAATGTTCCTAGTCATAGTTTTGTGAATAATCTGGGCGTTCACAAAGCGGAGAGACTAGCATGATGATATGATCCGCCCTTAAGTGGGGTAGCCGATCTCATAGGCTACTAGCGGAGATCCGTCCGCTTGGTGTATCACATGGATGCATGAGTTGCTCGTGTCCATCGAACTGACCGTCGAAAGTTTCATATGGAGTGTTTATCCCACATCGGATTCTTAATTAATTTTGTTGTCTTTGGAGCACTATATAAACCCAAAGAATTCTTCACACATTTTTACACCAAACCTTTCATATCTTGGGTTTATATAAGTGAGCAACTCTAAATTTTAAGAGTAAGCCACTGATTTTTAGGATCCTTAAGTCTAATTGACTAGAGGAACCTCGAGTTAAAAGTTTTAAGCTATTTGCCTAGGCTAGCACCAAGGGAAAAATACTTGTGCACTCAAGGCGTAGTCTTGCCGTTGAGTTTTGGCTTTGGTGTGTGCATCTTTGGAGGCCACACACTTGGGTGGCTCTTTGGAACGTGGAAGAGCTTGCTGAGTTCGAGAAAAGCTTGTAGATTGGAGGGAGGACTGGAGAAGTCTACGGTTCAAGTAAGTCTTTTTCTTTCTTTATTTTATTTAGAGTTCTTATGATAGTTAGCATGTTTAGGTTTATGTTATTTGCATGTTTTATGAGTTTTATGCTTAAAATATATAGTAACATGCTTAGGCTTGTAGAATAATCAAAACAAATGGGTCTTGGGCAAAGGGAAAGCGGCATAATAATTTTGATTTTCCGCTGCGCACTTGTGGCCGCTTCCCAACAATACCACCAACCAATACTGATATAATATATAAAAGGTGTTAAATAAGATGATAATTTATTTAGTTATTTTTTCTATTTAACACGTGAAGTAAAGTATTATATGATTGTTGCATGGGTGTTGTAGTACTATCGTTATGTTATGGGTAAAAATCAGTCTATAGCTAGAATGAGCTGAAGCGAGTGAAACAGGCCCACTAACATAATAAACCAAATAGAAAGAAAGTTCAACATGTGAAACTCGGTGTCAGCCCAAGCTCACTTGTCGTGAGAAAACACTATTAGCCTCGCTAAGATTACTCAGTATGTGATATACCCTTGAAGCCTCTACGAGCTTATCCCCCCCAAGAGAGCTCGCTTGACGCATACCTTGTGATCTGGAGATCATCAGTTATATATTTTCAAGAGTCCAAGATCGCTGCCCACCGATTGCGTATGTAGCGACCTAGAAGCCACATGGAGCTTTGGACGTCTCTAAATGATCAAGAGTTCAATCAAAGGAAAAATATCACCACAAGTCAACTACATCACCGAGAATCTCTTAATGTAATGTAAACAAATTTATATTTTATGAAATAAAATGATGCATTATTCATTTATCAAAGTGTTTGTTAATATCAGATATTATAAATTATCTTGTTTACCCTATATTACTCATGTACCTCCAGACTTAATGTATGAGTGTCATACACAAGAGGATTTAAGTCTGAAGTTAGTAATCTAAAGTAGTCCATAGAGAGCAAACAAAACGATTACTTTATTTGCAATTCATTCTATAATTGTATGGTGATCTTGATCCGGGATCATCAAAATGGTATTACAGAGAGGAGAAATCGGACCCTACTAGACATGATAAGATCTATGTTTACTTATAGTTCAATTCCTAGTTCGTTTTGGGGATATGCATTGCAAACTACAATGTATATCCTAAATGTGGTTCCATCTAAGTCTATTCCTAAGAATCCATTAGAGTTATGGAGTACTTGTGAAGCTAGTTTAAGGCATTTCCGCATATGAGGGTGTCCAACACATGTGCTGAAGAATAAGACTACTAAGTTGGAGTCTCTTTCACAAGTGTGCCTATTTGTAGGCTATCATAAGGAGACTGTGGGTGGATTATTTATAGTACTAAAGATAACAAAGTGTTTGTGTCGACAAACACTACATTTTTAGAGGATGACTATATGAGGGAGTTGAAACCTCGTAGTAAGGTATTACTCGATGAGTTACTTATTGGTTCAACCAGCGCACCATCGTCAACAACTGTTGACAAACACATAGCACCTTCGACATATAAGCGTCAGATCCAAGTTTTTCTGAATGATCTACCACCTAGACGTAGTGAGAGGGTTGTACGACAACCTGATCGCTATCTAGGTGTTGGAGAGGCACAAGTTGTCTCTTCTAGCGATGATGTAGATGATCAATTGACCTATCGTAGTGTAATTGATGATTCTGATAAAGATAAATGACTCAAAGCCATTAACCTCGAGATGAAGTCTATATACTCCAACTCAGTCTGGGACAGTCTGGGAACTTGTAGACCAATCTGATAGGGCAAAATCTATAGGTTGAAAGTGAATCTACAAGAGAAAGATGGGAGTAGATGGGAAGGTACAAACCTTCAAGGCTAGGCTAGTGGCCAATGGTTATACCTAGAAAGAGAGAGTTGATTATGATGAAACTTTATTGCCGGTAGCCATGCTAAAATACATTTGTACTCTTCTATCCATTGTCGCATATTATGACTATGAGATTTGACAAATGGACGTCAAGATTGCATTCTTAAATGAAAATCTTGATGAATGTATCTATATGGTACAACTAGAGGGGTTCATGGCCCAAGGTCAAGAGCAAAAGGTTTGCAAGCTGCAAAGGTCCATTTATGGACTCAAGTAAAAATCTCGATCTTGGAATATAAGATTTGATACAATGATCAAGTCTTATGATTTTGAGTAGAATGTCGATGAGCCTTGTCTATATAAGCGCGTCATTGACATGAATGTGGTTTTTCTATTTTGTACATCGATGATATTTTACTCATTGGGAATGATGTAAAGATATTATCGGACATGAAACTTGGCTGGCTAACCAATTCCAAATGAAAGATTTAGTAGATGTCAGTTATGTTCTTGCCAGATTCTTCGGGATCACAAGAACGACTGTTAGATATGTCACAGACATCCTATATCGACAAAATCCTTGTGTGATTTGGGATGCAGAATTCCAAGAAAGACAATTTGCCTTATCGACATGGAATTCATTTGTCGAAGGAATAGTCTCCTAAAACACCTCAAGGAGTTGAGGAAATGAGACATATCACATATGCCTTAGCAGTTGGTAGTCTCATGTATGTTATGTTATGCACAAGACCAGACATCTGTTTTGTAGTGGGAATAGTCGGTAGTTTTCATTCTAACCCAGGATTAGATCATTGGGTGGCTGTGAAACATATTCTCAAGTATCTTAAGAGAACGATAAATTATATGCTTTTATATTCAGGTGAGGATATGATCCTCAGGGGATATACGAACTCTGATTTTTAGAAAAATATTGATTCCAGGAAATCAACATCTAGAGCAGTATTTATCCTAGGTGGTGGGGCCATTGTGTGGAGGAGTATAAAGCAATCTTATTTTTCTGACTCCATCATTGAGGCTGAGTATGTGGCAGCTTGCGACGCAGTCTGGCTCTGGAAGTTCTTGGGAGATCTGGAAGTTGTTCAGATATGGATAAATCACTCACACTTTATTGCGATAATAGTGGTGCAGTGGCGAATTCCAAAGAACCAATAAGCCATAAGAAGGGAAAGCATATAAAGAGAAAATATCATCATCAGAGAGATAATGCAGAGAATAGACGTGATTGTCATGAAGATTGCATCCGCAGAGAACCTGGTTAATCTATTTACAAAGACCTTATTGGCTAAAGTATTTGAAGACAACCTAAATGGTCTAGGGTTACGTGACATGTCCAATTTACTCTAGTGAAAGTGGGAGATTTGTTGGGATATATGCCCTAAAACTTCATATAATGTAAACATAATTATATTTTATGAAATAAAATGATGCATTATTCATTTATCAAAGTGTTTGTTAATATCATTTATCCTAGATTACTCATGTACCTCTAGACCTAGTGTATGAGTGTCATACACAATATGATTTAAGTTTGAAGTTAGTAATCTAAAATAGTCAATGGAGAGCAAACAAAGCGGGTACTTTGTTTGCGGTATATCTAAAGTTGTGTCCATTCTATAATTGTATGGCGACCTTGATCTGGGATAGTCAATATGGTGACATGAGAATTGAGGCACCTTATATAATGTGATCATATTGGACTGGACCCAGATAGAAATGAGTTTCTTATAATATCCGTTAAATAAAGAAATTCATTTCAATCTACTAGATGGTCATATATGGATTGATCTTAATCCTGAGTATACTACGAACTCTTGCATGACATATTATGTCTTTTGAGTTACAAAGGTGAGGTTGGTGTAGCAAGCCCGAATAATAGCTACGTATTTTGGGGACATGGTTTGGTATGTAGTTGTGGATGTTTTAGATAGATAGAGAATTCACTCATTCTTGCGAGAAGTATATGAGTATCTTCTTTAAGGGTTGATTCGGTACTTGACCGGTTAGAGCGCTCAAGTCTTTCTATTACAAATAGAAAGATTAACATTCATAATAGTTATGAATAAATTATTCATTAGAGATCAATGGTATTTAAGGTAAAAATAATTAAAGGGGTATAGTGGACATTATGACCCGGATCTAATTATAAGATACTCGTGAAGGGTCAATCCGTATGTAATGATTATATTGATGGACACCGACGTGGTTCGGCTTGATTTATTTATCTGCGGCAACGAGAGTGTAACTTTGATTTTTAGTGGAATAACCTGAAGTTAATAATACATAATATTTAATTAAGAGTTTAATTAATATTCTGGGATTATTGGAGATCGCAACTGTAGGTCTATTTAATGTCGTGCTAGCTCGATATACTGTAGCAGATTAAATATAATTCGATAGTCCAATTATATACTCACATATGTATAATATATATTATTAATAATATTATTTTGTCACACTTGAAACTATATATTAAGTTTAATATATGGTTTTTAATAATTATATAATAATTATTAATTACATGTCATTAAATTATATTATATATATAATTTAATAAAAGGTTTATATTTGTGGATTTCCTAAAATGGGTTTTGGAAACTCTTGGTTTGTTTTTGGTAGTTACACCTTTTAAAATGTGATAACTCTTTCTTTTTTGTAACATCTTTTCCATTATGAAAATTAAATATTTGTTGATACAAAATTTTGAAAAAATCCTAAGGTGGCCGATTATTGCTATAGGGTAAAGGGAAATGTTTTGTTTTATTTTGTAAAATAAATCCCTAGGTATATAAAGAAAATGTGATTTTCTTTTTGTAAACCTAATTCATTTTAATCATAGCCACCCTCTCATTGTTCTTAGAATTCTCTCAAGTGTTGAGGAAAAATAAGTACAAGAAGAAAACCAAAAGGAAAAAATTTGTGACTATAGTTTAATCTCTAAAGAGTTTAGAGATTAGTTTGTGAGTATAGCTTTCACTATATTCTGCTGGTAATGAGATTTAGCACGAAAGGCTATTTTGTGTCGAACTAAACACATCATCCTATCTTCCTAATACACCATACGACAGTAAGCAATTTTGTGATCACTGTCGCACCTCATCTTGTGTAATGAGGCTCGGTTCGATTTGTTTTTGATCCAGAAATATTGAGGAATATTTATGGGTGTTTTAAGATTGTATTGGTGCTATTTTTAAATTAAAAATCAGACCAGAAACTCAATTGGTGTTCACGCAAATATGGGCTAATTTGGGCAGTGAGTTGGGCGCGTTTCGGGTCCAAAACAGTCGTTCATGGGCTGAAATTTTATTCAAAACAGAAGCAAAATTTCAGTGGGAGATATGGTAACATTTGGCAAGAAGAAGATAATGACAGAAAAAAATTTCTAGTCTGATCCCGGGTGCCTAACGTGTTTCTGTTGCGCTAGGAAAGTGGTTCCTACATAAATCAGCTAAAAATCAAAAGCCAACGATTAATCAGTCAAAAATCAACTGAAAATAATATTTTTGATTTTCAACCAAATCAAATCGCTTTGATAACAATATGTGAGTAATTACTGCTTAAACTACTTAGGGTCGGATTTAAAGTAGGGAAATCATCAATTTTTTTCCACTTCATAAATAGTGTAAGTGTTGGTTGTCATGAAAATTTTGTACATTTTTCCACTTTATCAGGTGGAAAAGTGAACAACTTTCAATATACAGGTGAAAAATAGAACAAATTCAAGGCTTCCCTCATAAATGATATTTATACTATATGATGGAAAAAAATAACTTTCCTGATAAAACCAGCCATAAATGCGGTAATAAAGCTTGTCAATAATTAATGCAGATTTAAATTACCCTCTCATATAATATGAGGTAAAGTATTAATTGTGTCAACCAAAATTTGATTGTTTACAGAGAATCAAAACACCCGCAAATATAATAGAATAATAAATATTAATTTTCATATTACAATTCATATATTATAATATAAATAAGATTAATTTATATTTTCATATTTAGATTTTCACCATTGATCCAGCAGAATAAAATTAGCTACTCATGATTTGAATAAAAACTTGCATAATTTTAATACTGAAAGAAAAAAAAAAGAAATTATAATAAAACTTGAAAAATAAAACATACAAGAGTTGAAACTCCGTAAATTCTCAAAGAAAGAACTATGGAATGAGATGTTTTTCTAAAGTGTTGAGCACCTCTTTTTATAGTAGAGTACTCAACACCCTCTATGCAATTTGCAATTTGCAAATTGCATGTAAGGTGGGAATTGACAATCCACCGAAAGGTGGAATGTCATTTCCCACCTCTTTTTTTTTTGTTTATGTTTTTTTTTAATTAAAATTACATGTAACACACTTTGGATTTTTCATCAATTTCGACTTTGAAAATTTCAGAAAATATTTTAAAAAGCAAAGTTGTAGATATTTGAGTCTTCTTTCATCTGGAACTGGAATTGTCTCAATCCGATATTGGAGTAAAAATTTATGGCCAAAATACGAAAATTACGGAAAGTTGAAATTGTACATTGTTAGAACGCTCTTTAAATTTCTGGCCTCCAAAATTCAAATGTCACGTCCATTTTTCTAGTTATGTATTTAAAGTATTATTTCACCTATGTAAGAAATAAAAATCACAATAAAAAATATATAAAACATAAATTTAATTATTATCTTACAAATGTATTAAATTAAGGAGATTAATGAAACTATAGTGTAAAATGATTATTTTCTCTTTATTAAATGTACACTTTTTAGTGTTCATCAAAGTTAATTATAGGAGTCATAATGAAAAAATTCATAAAATTATGTAGAATACAACAAAATTATTGATACGATGAAAAAAATCTGACCCAAGATCCTGTAAACCTTCAAAGAATTTTTCCTTGAAAATCATTGAAGATTTCCTCAGATGAAGTAAAAAAATACGCCAGCAAAAGGACACCACAAAAAATGCCAACCCTTTAATGAGTCTTTGCTCAATCACTGAATTTTGGAAGAATCACTCTTCTCTCACACAAAGCAAATCACAAACTATGTATTTTCTTTCAATAGAGTTCCGTCTTTTTTCCACTGAAAATATAGCTTTTAAATAGTTACATGAATCAAACCCTAATAGATGCAAAAAGTTAAAAATAACCTTAAATTATCAATTATCAACTCAAGCCCATAACTCTTAATTTCTACCCCATTATAAAACCAAAAATAAAAAAACTAACACAATGCTAAATAAAACGTGCATATTTAATTCATACATGCAAATAAATAAATAATAGTATAATGAAACTAAGCCTAAACAAATGAAATTGATCAATGCTACTCATCGATGACTTGGGTCAAGTGTATAACTCTTGAACCCTCTTCCTTGAAGTCCACTTAGTCTCTAATGTGCTTGTTCAATTCGGCTACATGACATTGAGCTGGGCTTGCCATGACGTCCTTGATTTTCTAAGCTATGTATCTTGTAATTGGTCAAACTGGTATATGAACTGGATCAATTGTGTTCTTAACCGAATCTGATGTTGCTATGATCACATCAATTATATAAAAATATGAAGAGATCAATTTTAAATTCATATAAAATATGAACTTTTTGTTTATTGGCTACCCCCAAAATATCCTTGGTTCCACCTCTGATATTATGATAAATATTTGACACTGTGAAACAGACATTCATCAATTCAATAAATAACATGAGAGTTTACGAAACTATTAAAAAAAATAGAACCAGATTTTGTTTGATTGTTGTTTGAATGATGAGTTACAGTGAAAAAAAACCCTAAATTTATTTTTTATTGTGCAAAGATCACTGTGATTTATGCTGAAATGAAATTGGATTGTGACATTAAAGTGGCTTTCATAAAAACATGTAACTTAGGATGAGAAATAATTATTAAATGAAAAGATCAAAGAATGGCCAAAAAGAATTGAAAAGATGGAAGTCCACTAAAAACATGCATACATAAAATAATAATTATTATTATTATTTTTCAAATGCATAGTGGGTGATTAAATTTTGGTAGATTGATTTTGAGGCAACTCAAAGCCTAAAAAAGTTAGATTGAAATATTAAATGGAGCAACAATACTAAAAAATTTCAAATCAACTTTCTTCTGCTTTTTTTTTTTGTTTGGGGAAAATTTGTTTTATATGATATTGATTAATGGTCATGCAATTTATTCTCTTATAGATATGGTGAGATTTATGGACACTTAATAAGTGCCTCACAAAATTTTTATTTATTTATTTTTTCTATTGTTGTTGTCTTTCTATGTATCATACATAAAATAATAATATTTTAATCAACTTGGCATAGTCTTGTTGTCCCTTGAGACTCAAGAATCAACTTGAGCAAATTTGAATATTTAGCTAAATTTGCCTATGGAATTGAAAATCCATTGTGCAAACTTGATCAAATGGGGACAATAAATAATCAATTAAAAATTAAAGTATATATGGCCTATAAATCAACTTTTAATTATTTGAGTTCTGAAACAATGATATAACAAATTTAGTCAAGTATTTTAAGAAGATGATGAAGATGGTAACAATAATGTACTCGTCTCTCTTGTTTGTTAAAGCTTCTTGCATGGAAATTCAATAAGTTTTTACGTGTATAATATTAATGCAATCGCCGAAATTATTTTGATAAAGTATGTGATTCGTTATCGATAAAATTAGGTCAGCACCGAATTCATATCGCGCAACTTTTATGAGTTAATTTTGATGAAGCTTTATTCAATTCAATTCCAAGATCGCCTTTTCGCACATGCAATGAGGGTCCTCGCACCTCATCACTAATTACTTTGTCATGTATAAATATACACACACGCACTGCTTCTCTTCTGTGGGTGTCCGCATTAAAATTTCTATGTGCGCATGAAAAAATACGAAAAAGTACGTATATCCGCATGAAAATTAGTACATATACTTCTCGTTGTGAAAAAAACACGAGATAGTACAAGTAATTAGAGCCGACCACAGTTATAATTCGGAATCGGAATCAAATCGGTCAAAAACATAACCGAACCAGTTTAACCGGTTCAGTTATGATAAACCGTAACTAAACCGGTTACGGTTATAGGTTTTTTGAAACAACCTAACCGGTGGTTCCACAGTTCCGATTTGGAACCGTATACAAAAAGAAAATAAAAATATATATCATATAATTATTTGTTATTAATTAATTAATTTAGCAATTAAATATTTTAATCTATAACAATTAACAATTTAATTAATATAATTAATATTAATTTTTTTTTCTTTTTTCTTTTTATTCAATTACGAGAGGACTGTGTAAGGGTAAAATATTCTTTTGATCTATTAAGAGCTTGGCATTTTACAGGTAAATATGCATGTGAAGCCTTATACTTTTCCCCCAAAAAACAATGGCAGAAATGGTATTTTAAAAATCAACAATTATAATTCTTTAATAATAAAATATTAAGTACAAAATATTGCAGTTATAAGTTATTTCTCAATAACTTTAGTACAATTTACAAAGATGATTCCCTTTTTTTTTCCCACTAGAAACCATTAACCACATATAAAATGCATGGGTGCCATGAAATTGATCACCAAAATAAATCAAAAATTTTCTACTGGCACCAATATTATTAAAGAAAGCCATAAAGTGAATTTACATAATAATTTTTTTTAAAAGGTCCTGTAAAGTGAGCAGATTGAGTGCTTTGAAACCAAAAGCATAAAAGGTGGAGGGATTACAAGCTTATTCCAGATTGAGATAAATTAATATTTCATTAATCATCAGAAATTGCTTGCAACAAAACTATGGTTTATTTTCACTATAACTAAAAATTCAGCATCTATGCTTCTATAAACATAACGAAATGCGTATTTGCTGTCAAAAGATATGTGTGTTAATATAAGCAGAAGAAAACTTCAGACTAGAATGAGTAGACTGACTCCTATATAGTGCCTTATAAATATACACAGCGATTAATTAACTTACCAGCCATAGATAGGATTTTCCACTTGTGGCGGCAAGAGATGCAAGTCTTTACAGTGCTGCTTGTCGT
>SKCR01008002.1:0-24197 GCA_019454045.1 Zanthoxylum bungeanum | reverse complement strand
TGTTTCACTATTTAGAGATTTCTTCAAATCATTATAAAAAATGGACCAAATCATCACAATGGGGGATGTGGGGCTTGGACGATAAACAACACAAGGAAAACCCTAGATATTGGAAGGCTGGACTCCATTCTTCTTTTTACCACCCAAACAACAAACACCGAAGCCAAAACAGAAACCAACCACCTGTTAGGGTTGGTACTCAGAGTGCCAATCCGGATGTATTTATGTCTGATACATGAATACGAACAATTTTATTTTCCATAATATTACTTAATTTAATGGTAGCACCCTTGTCTTTTATACACTTATTCGATCTAATTACGATTAGACATCTGATTACGATTAGATCGAAACTAAATCTAGTTCAGTGATATGTGTATATTAGACAATGACCCTGGGATTTACAATATAGTGCACAGTTAAAACGCAGTTTGTAATTGACATTGGGAAGTGCGCTATAAGATGTATTTCCTTAAATAAAGTTCCTGGTCAAGATTTACTAACACGGGTCGGTTAGTAAAATCCGCTAAGACCATTACATGTCGTATATCAAGACTTGGTCTGATGGTTTATCCCAGTGAACCATGAGTCTCGGGAGACTCGTATAGACATGTAGGTGTTTATTTGATAAGACACTGAACGACTTACTGAAGGTTTCCTAATAGATGGTACATCAACAAAAATAGGAACCTTCTCGAGTTGAACGAGCATATTGGTCTTTCGATTTGAGATACCACAGTGGGATATATGAGTTATCCTCCAAATTTTGATGGCAGTCGCGTCAATGATCTATTCATGATCAGACCTCCACATGTTCGTTAGGTGTGGACTGATGCTCATGATATCCAGTGCGTATCAAGATAAGATCCGTCAGTCTTGTGTACAGGGCATAGGCATCCGCACGTGTTTGTGACCAAGTAAATCCATGGCTGTGGTATAACTTCAGAAATCAGTTCCGAGTGTTATTTAGAGATCGTAAAATGAAAGTCGATTGTATTATACCGAACAGATTTGAAGTTTTCATCTATATCCCAGGTATAATACGGATAGCTAGTGACAGAGGGATTATCCGCATGCAATGATCTCAGCTTGTATAGTTTAGCGAGATTATTCGTGGTCATCATAATCCATGAGTGGGTGGATTATTGACAGGAAATTGGATTTTGTGACGGATAAACCTAATCTTAGAGAGTCCCACAATATGAAGTGTACTCGTTGAGCACTTGGGCATCTCGATATGAATAATATGGATTATTCATAATACTTCATCAGATTAAATGAGTTAATTCGGATCATTTAATCGGTTAAACGATAACACATGCATTAGGGGATTTTATCCGATAATAATTATTGTGTATTTGTATTTGATACAGAATACGATTAGATACGCATTAATTATTCGTCAAATGAGATTTTGACACATGCTATAAATACATGTATTTGTTATTTATTGTAAATAAAAATACATATATAATAATAATAATATTAATTGATTATTTGAATATTTAAATGATTAATTAATAAACTTTTTCCATAATTGTTATGAAATTTGTCCAATTATTATTTGAACGCATGACATATATTTATTAAGCTAAATGTATATCAATTTGATTGGTTACTAAATGCTTAATATTTATTTAATTTGATTAAATGTGTAAAATGACTTTTTTAACCCCTAAAGTCGGCAAACTCAATTTTTAAAAGTAAAAAATTATTTTCTTCCTCCTAATTCCACTCCATTTCCGTGAGCCATTGATGAGTGGTAAATGTATCACTATTTCCCACTCATTTGACCTAATATTTTGTATAGTTTCTTGAGTTTTATGAATATTTTGATTTTTTTTGTGATATTTTGTAGATAAATAAATTTTCAGGACTCTCTGGAGGTGATTTGAGGCCAAAACAGTGAAAAACGGACAAAAGGGAAAAATCGTCATTTGCCGCGTCGCGATGTCTAACGTGCGCCGCATCATGCTAACATGAGCCGGGGACACATGTCAGAATCTGAGAAGTTTGAGTTTGCTAACATGCACCGAATCTGCTAACGTGCGATGTGCCACGTGTCAACATCACAGCCGATCATGCTAACGTGTGTCGTGCCACATGTCATCATTCGATGGTGCCGACAATAGCCATCGCCACATCATTAGAAGACCGAGTCAAATGTCGAGTCAGCTTGCCACTTGGCATCCACGTCATCATCAGCCAATCACAGTGCGCCACGTGTCGTAATCCTACGGTGCCGATAATCACTATTGCCACGTGTCGCCATGTCATTGCCACATCATCGACACGTCACTGCCACGTCAGCTCAATTATTGAACTAATCATCCAAAATGCCATGTCATCGGATAAGAATCTCGTCGGACTAATCAGAACGTGACATGTGTCACATCACGACGCGTAATCCTTGCGCGTCGAGACGCAGAGAGCCTATTGACGCCTATAAATTCAGCTTGAGATTTCAATTTCAAATGTACCTTCCTCTCTGTAATTCTCTAAATAAATAAGGAGTCTGTATCTAGTTTTCTTTAATTTTAAGTTCTGTAATTAATTTAATTTACTTTCTGTAATAGTATTAGTAATTTACTTTCTTTACTTTCTCAGTTTTTACTATTCAGCTATGAGGAGGTAACTTCCCCTGCTATGGTGAAAGGTAAAACTTTTATTACTGCTATTTAGATTAATCTCCCTTAATTATAATATATTCATTATTTAAAATTTGACTTAACAAGGATACCGCTATATTGGTCGATTATTAATCAATTATAAACTGGTTTTAATCTGACTAAGCATGGATATCGTCTGATTGGTCGGTTGGTAATTACCGCCTATATGGTTGGTTGGTAATATCATCACAAGTTAATATATTATATTAAGGGAGATATCTAAAATGGTAGTAGTAAAAGTATATCATTTACCCCTAGCAATTTATTGTAATTTTACTTTTCAACATTTACTTTATCGCATTTACTTTTCAGCATTTTACTTTATGTATTTTATTTTTAAGTTTTTACTAGCCCTAGTTATGTGTCATAACTAAGTTAGTTATCTGGGGTTGTGATGAATTCCAATATCACCGGTTTATAAGGGGTTATTTTATAGTTTGGGTAATTTAAAGGTTTACTTATTAAGTCTTAAGCTTAATGCGTCTTGTTAACTGGCCATTAATATGATTGATCTGGTAAATCTAAAATAAACTTGACAAAGGAATTTTAGGTTTCTGCCTTAGACTTAGTAGCCCACGATCTTCCTTGAGGATATATAACCCTTTAATAGATTTCCTTATAGGATAGACATATACCTGTCGGGCGGGGGTAGCCACAATTGGAACTTAATCTTAATGAATCCAGGTAATTTGGATGACATAGACATATGGTTCAATTGGGTTATACTAGGTAGTTACATCTGACCATCGATAGAGGCTTTTGCATAATTTCTTGTTTTACAGGTTAGTAAACCGATATATTACGCAAACATGAAATAACCACTTCATCTTTTAAAAGATATTGGAAAGATTCACAACCCTGGATAGTTTCTTAATATTGAATTTTATTTATTTTAATTTTGAGTAATTTTATTTACTTGCTTTTAAGTTTAAAATCATCACCATTTCAAATTAATCAATCAACCTGTTAGATACTAGTAATCATTTGACCTCATAAAATTAATAGATTAGGTATTAAGTCCTCGTGGGATCGATACCTTTTATACTACTTGAACGA
The DNA here is from genome assembly GCA_019454045.1 of Zanthoxylum bungeanum. Taxonomy (NCBI): domain Eukaryota; kingdom Viridiplantae; phylum Streptophyta; class Magnoliopsida; order Sapindales; family Rutaceae; genus Zanthoxylum; species Zanthoxylum bungeanum. The sequence goes on along the minus strand of SKCR01008002.1, from coordinate 20,472 downwards.
TACGTGCGCTTACGTTATACGCGTGTGATTACGCCGGTCAAGTTTTTGGCACCGTTGCCAGGGACTTATTTATCTTTCACTATTAGTTTTGAGGTTAGATACCTTGACTTGTATCTAATTTCTTTTTACTTATTGTTTTTTATTTTCTTGTGTTTCAGGTTCTCAGACACTATATGAGACGAACCAGAAGCTTTGAAATCTGACCGCTTGACCCAGAGATTGAAAGAACCATCAGACAATTAAGAAGGGAAAGGCGAGAAGGCCAATAAGCAATCATTAACATGGAACCTGAACCTTTGGAGGTTGCACCACCAATTCCCATTCGAGACAGAACCATTCCGGTGGTAAACGACTTCATTTCTTGTATTGTACTTCCTCTCTTACCAGAAAATGTGTGTGACATCAAAACATGCATTCAGATGATTCAGCAGTCAGTTCAGTTTGGGGGGAATGTAACTGAAGATCCTAATGCCCCTATCAGCAATTTCCTGGAAGTTTGTAGAACTTTCAATTACAACCGAGGAGCTGAAGAAGCAATGAGACTGCGTGTTTTTCCATATTCTTTGAAAGACAAAGCAAAGGTTTGGCTACATTCACTACCAGCAGGTTCCATCACAATTTGGAACAATCTAGCCACCAAATTCCTTACAAAGTACTTTCCACCAACTAGAATAGTAAAACTGAGGAATGACATCACATCTTTTGTACAATATGATTCGGAGACTCTCTACGAAGCTTGGGAAAGGTATAAAGATTTGCTCCGAAAATGTCCTCACCATGAGATTCCAAAATGGCTTCAAGTCCAAACTTTCTATAATGGACTTTCTGGACTGATGAGAATCACAATCGATGCTGCTACTGGAGGAGCTTTAGTGGCAAAAGGAGAAGATCAAGCTTGGGACCTAATCGAAGAAATGGCCAACAACAATTCCTTGTGGCCAACAAAAAGGAGCATGATTCAAAGAATTACAGGAATTTATGAAGTTTGAGCCAATACAGCAGTCAGTACCAAGCTGGATGAGATATGCAAATTCATGAAGACTCTCAGCACACAAAATAACATTGGATCCACTAGTTCACCATATGGAGGAGTACCAGAACTAAACCAACTTGAATAGACGGTGAATTATGTCAACAATTTCAACAAACATGGGAACAATCCATATTCCAACACCTAGAACCCATGGTGGAGGAATCATCTTAATTTTTCATGGATCAACAATTCAGGGCAAAATAGTTATCCACCACCTGGATTCCAGCAACAGAACAAAAGCCAAGAGTTTGAAAAAGAACTAGAAATGAAAGAATGGATTGCAGAGATGTTCAAAAAGCAACAAGAAGCATATGATGCTATCTTTCAGAGCCAATCAGCTTCCATCAAAACACTAGAGAATCAAATTGGACAACTGGCCAATGCTCAGAGTTACAGACCGCCAGGGAATCTTCCTAGCAACACAGAAACAAATCCAATGAACCAAGGGAATGAGCAATGTCAAGCCATCACCTTGAAAAGCGGTACTGAAATCAAAAAAGATGTTGGAATCAAGGCAACAATTGAGGAAGTTCCAAAATATGCAGTTCCACAGATGGAGGAAAAAGAAGCGAAGGAAAACGAAAAAGATCAGATTATTCCACCTCCATATTTTCCTCAGCGTCTTCAGAAAAAAAAAACTGGATAAACTGTTTGCTCGATTCCTGAAGGTCTTCAAAAAGCTGCATATCAACATCCCATTTGCATAAGCATTGGAAGAAATGCCCAGTTACGTCAAATTCATGAAAGACATTCTTTCACGAAAACGGAGATTGGGAGATTATGAGACAGTAGCATTGACAGAAGAATGCAGTGCCATCATTCAGAGGAAACTTCCCCCGAAGTTGAAAGATCCTGGCAGTTTCACTGTCCCATGCACCGTTGGAGAACATTACATCGGTAAGGCTTTATGTGATTTAGGTGCAAGTGTTAATTTGATGCATTTTTCTATTTACAAGAAACTACAAATTGGAGAAGCAATGCCTACCTCAGTCTCGCTCCAACTTGCTGATAGAACGCTCGCATTTTCGAGATGAGTCGTTAAAGATGTGCTGGTCAAAGTTGACAAACTCATTCTCCCAGCAGATTTCATTATCCTTGACATGGAAGAAGACTAAGATGTACCTATTATCCTTGGGAGACCATTTTTGGCGACATGTCGAACTGTGATTGATGTACAAAAAGGAGATCTAACCATGAAAGTTTAGGACCAAGAAGTTACTTTCAATGTTTTCAAAGCCATGAAAATCCCTAGTGATGAAAATGAGGAAGAATGTTTCAGAATTGATGTTGTTGATAGTCTCATCCAAGATACTGATACAGTTCCCACGGACAAACTTGAAGCTTGCATCACCAACATGATTGACAGCGAGCTTGATGCTCAGATTTTAGAATGTATAAACTATCTTGACAAGCCATTCCGATTCAAATCGACAACACTAGTTGAAAGTCCGGAACTCCCAAAGAAAGATCAAATCAAGCCTTTGATTGAAGAACCACCACAGTTGGAGCTAAAGTTACTCCCGAACCATCTCAGGTATGCATTTCTTGGAAACTCTTCTGAATTAACTGTTATTATTTCTTCTTTGCTAATATTGAAATAGGAAGAAAAGTTGCTGAGAGTGTTACGAGAGCACAAGAGAGCCATTGGCTGGACTATAGCAGACATTCGAGGCATTAGTCCATCATTTTGCATGCACAAGATTCTGATGAACGATGAGTACAAACCCATAGTGGAGCATCAACGGAGACTCAATCCAATCATGAAGGAAGTCGTAAAGAAAGAAATAATCAAATGGTTGGATGCTAGCATCATTTACCCTATCTCAGACAGCACTTGGGTGAGTCCTATGCAGTGTGCGCCATAGAAATGAGGAATCAATGTAATCACAAATGAAAAGAATGAGTTGATTCCTACAAGTACGATGACTGGATGGAGAGTATGCATGGACTACCGGAAGTTGAACAAAGCAACAAGGAAATACCATTTTCCGCTACCATTCATTGATCAGATGTTGCACAGACTGGCGAGACATTAGTTCTATTGCTTTCTGGACGGATAGTTAAGGTACAATCTGATTTCCATCACCCCAGAAGATCAAGAGAAAACTACATTTACATGTCCCTATGGTACTTTTGGTTTCCGCAGGATGCCATTTGGACTATGTAATGCCCCTGCCACATTTCAGCGTTTTATGATGGCCATTTTCTCAGACATGCTGGAGCATAGTATGAAGGTGTTTATGGATGACTTCTCTGTGTTTGGAGACTCATTTGATCATTGCTTGCAAAATCTGGAACATGTGTTACAAATGTGTGAAAATACAAATCTGGTACTCAATTGGGAGAAATGCCACGTCATGGTGCATAAAGGCATCGTTCTTGGACATCGGATCTCACAAAAGGGAATCAAGGTAGACAAAGCAAAGATCAAGATAATTGAAAAACTACCTCCACCAACATCTTTCAAAGGGATTCAGAGCTTTCTTGGACATGTTGTCTTTTACAGAATATTTATCAAAGACTTTTCCAAGATTGCTAAGCCTCTGTGCAATCTTCTGGAGAAGGATGTGCCTTTCAACTTCACCAAAGAATGCCAGAGAAGCTTTTGAGATCTTGAAACAGAAGCTGGTTTCTGCTCCCATCATTCTTACACCAGACTAGATCCTTCCATTTGAGGTAATGTGCGACGCTAGTGATTTTGTTGTAGGTGCAGTATTGGGACAACGTAAAGCAAAAATTTTCCACACCATTTATTATTCCAGCAGAACTCTAAAAGAAGCTCAACTCAACTACACAACCACTGAAAAGGAGTTGCTTGCAGTTGTGTTTCGCTTTTGACAAATTCCACTCTTATCTGCTGGGTCCCAAAGTGGTGGTCTACACAGATCATTCAGCAATCAAATATCTGATCACAAAGAAAGATGCCAAACCCAGATTGATCCATTGATACTTCTTCTATAAGAATTCGATGTAGAGATTCGAGACAGGAAAGTGACAGAAAACCAAGTGGCAGATCATTTATCGAGGCTCAAAAATGGAGAAACAGCTGGCAAATAACTGATAATCAAAGAAACTTTTACAAATGAACAGTTGTTTGCCATAAAATAGCAAACACCGTTACCGGGTGGATTTTGAGCCAATCAGGTAATGGCTGTCCAAACAGTGAGTTCGTCACTGTTCGGGCAGCCCATGAACTGCCCTGACACAATTGGGGCTGACATAGGCAGTCCCCATAAGTGTCGGGTGGTCGATTCGTTTAAAAATGTTTTTTGTGTCACTATGCTGAAAAACAGTTTTCGTAAAAGTTTCGTGAAGTTTCAACCTTTTTATGTCAATATTTGATATTGAATAAATTAGTTTAGGTGAATATGAATAATTTATTATATTGGATATTGAATAATTTATTCGGTATTTTGAAAAAGTTTTAAAATATGATTTCGCCCGAACCACGCTTTCGCATCATCCATCGCCCAAAACCCCATAACCACCATCACCGAAAAAAAAAGACACAAATATCCACCGAGAAAACTAAAAACAGCACCCCCCAAAACCACAAAACAACTAGTCCAAAAACCAAAAAACAGCAGTCCAAAAACAACCAAATTAGCAGCCCCAAAACCGTGAAACAGCATCCAAAAAATAACCAAAATAGCGCAAAAAAACAACCAAAACAGCAGCCAAAAACAACCAAAAAACAGCAGCCAAATCATCAAAAAATCATAACCAAAACAACCAAATAATAGTAGCCAGAAACGACAACCAGAAAATAACAAACATCACACAACAACTAGCAAACAGCAAAAAGTAAAACAGCAACCAAAAAAAATGTAAAAAAGAACCAGAAAATAACAAAATAGTGAGCAGAAATAGCGAAACAGTAAGCAGAAATAGCGAACCAGCGATCTTTCTGCGACAGCCTAACACACTTTGGAGAAAGAAAGTTAAAAGGTAAGACCTGAGGGCACCCTTACCAAATTTATTTTTGTAGTTCTGGACGTTGCATGCCTGGCTGGACGTGAAATACGTCCAGCCGGGTATGCGAAGTCCTACATTAAAAACGGCCAAATTTCTGGTCACATTTTTTCTTTCTTCTGCATTTCGTTATTTATCTTTTATTTATTTAATCACTTTCATCGTTATTTTATTATTTCACATTCATTTTGTTATTTATCCTTTTTTTTTCTATTTATTGTTATTTTATTATTTCACGTATATTCTTTATGTCTGTTTAAATACATTGATGGTTATGTATGTTATTATCCCTTGCGGTATATCAGATGGAAACCCTGACGTAAATTTTGTAGTTGAATCCGAATGGATGGTAGTGCGGTCTGTACTTGGGATACAACTCCACGTGCCACTTGGTAAATACTCATATATGCGTGATTAACCCCATTTTGTTTGCCATTTATTTATTGACGCTTTTCCTACTTTTGATTATTTATTATGATTTTTCGTTATCACATCTCCTATTTCTAATTTAATATGCTTTTGGGAATATGTGATTGTGATTATTAATATTTATGAATGTGCAAATTTGTGTTTATTTGAATTACCTTACATGAACTGCATAAGACTTGGCTATACCATTGTGTGAACCCGTCCATTATACTGGCATAAGTAAGGGACCATTCCAAACCCAACGGTTGAGGTCTTCCCTTGCGAGGGATGAGTGTGGCATTAAATCTTTCCCAGTTAACACTGGGTGGCGACTCATTTATTCTCCGATTTAGTCCCCCGCGGGCTAATCCGTACTCTCTTCGAGGTGCGAACCCAACAGTGCCGTGGTCGCCGAGCATCATAGGCATAGCGTAAACCCCGCTTCGCTCTGACAGATAGCGACTCCACTGGGGATAGAGAATCGGCCTCGAAATAATACCTTGTAGTGTCCGTGGCTTTGGATTTGGTTACCCAAGTCTCATATATTTTGCATACCCTTCTTACCCCCGATGGCGTCTTGTATCATGAAGTCGCTTTCACTCAAGGCGATGGATCGTTATGTGATGATAACCATCACTCGTTGGAACGTACCCTAGGGTATAAAAAAGGCATGCTTACTTGGTCACTCGAACCCTTTAGTGGGGAGACCTAGTTGTGTGCAACCCTTCACCGATGAGAGCCTATCTGTACCATTGTAAGCCCACATATGAATCATAGTTATATGTCTCATAAAAGCTACCCCCTTGCTTGTGTTTGGGCCCATTATCATTTGGATCCATTTGGGCTTCTCGTCATATGATACGAACTTGTAGGGCCACTTAAATTGGGACGAGTTTGTATTTTATGATGATTGGGCCAAAAGTTTTCAAAATTACGATGGACCACCTTGTGTTTGGGCCCCCTATCATTTGAAGTTGTTTATCCACCTTATTGCAAAAGTGTAAACCTGTTGGGCTTTTTCGATTGGGACAAGTTTACACCTCGCGATAATCTGATTAAATGCTTTAAAATGATAACGGGCCAACTTGTATGAAAACCTTGATGGGCTTAGAAGTCAAAATATGATCCGAATATGCTAGATGCATGAGTCCGATATCCTCACTGGCTTTCATCCAGGAACCGTACGCCTTGTTATGTCATATTTGTATACTTTGGATATCTCCAAGTCCATCCCTGCCACAACCGTGATTACCGAGGGCCCAATTCATCATTTCTAGACAATGGCACGATCCCTATAACAGGATTAGTCAATCTTGTAAATGGGCGGTCTTTGTCTTTTACTAATGAAAAGAGACTGAGGTAGCCAAGGTTCATCCCTATAGCGTAAGAGAGAACAATTTTGTGTACCCCACATTGGTGCATAAAATGAGCCATACCTATGGCCGAAAGGGACTTACCACGAGTGTGGGAGGAAAAATGGTCGGAAGGGTATATGCTGTTTTGATAACCACATGCATCTCATGCATACATGCATCATGCTAACCCATTGTCTTAACAGCCATCATAGATATCCGTTGGGTTAGAGAAGAAGGAAAACTTGTCAAGAAGAGGTTAGCAAACATGGATATGCCAGGCAATGAAGATTCTTGCGTGGATCAATTGGAGTCTAACATCACCAAAATTATCGAGCAACTACAAGCTTTGACCAACGCTGTGGCCAGTCTGACAATACCCCACACAGTGGGAATAAAAAACAATGGGATGGAAGGCGTGAGGAGCCCCCAAATAGGGTGAGCGAAGAAACCCTTGTTTTTGATGATGACATGGCTGAGTATGCCGTGGGAAGGGTAGCCGGGGGTCTTAGGTAGAGCTATAGAAACTCAGAGAACAAGTAGAGTCAGTTATCTGCAAGATGAAGGGAAAGCGTGAAGATCGATTAGAATATGATGCGATGACTTTCGAAGAACAGCTGCCTCCCGAGTTTAAGATGTCTGACATAGCCAAGTTCAACGAAAATGGATATCCTAAGGTCCATCTCCAACAATATGTTTCAGTGATGAGTGCAGTGGGTTTGTCAAAGCATCAGGTGCAGGGGATGTCACTGGAAGGGGCGCTTGTGGTATGGTATCATGGCCTGGACAGAAAGGTCAGGGATGACTGGAGAACATTAGCGAAGGCCTTTCTAAACTAATATGTCAAGGACATGGAGATAGACTTGTCACTCCGTGACCTAAAAAACACCGAACAGAAGCCAGAAGAGACCTTCAAAGATTATATGGATTACTGGAGAAGCCAGCTCTTGAAGATGCAGACACGACCCTCCGAGAAGGACTAGATTAAGATGATCATTAAGGGCACCAAGCCCTCCATTTATAACAAGCTGAGGAGGATGACCTCCATGATTAGTGACTTTCGACAGTTAATAAAAACTATCATGAATATCGAGGAAGTGGAAGACGAGAACAGAAAGTTTTATGGACAGAATAGAAAGACCATTGGGGGGCCTTCAGGGTCCAAGCTCGCTCCTACTGAGGTCACATCCATCGAAAACAGGCGATTCTCCAATTTTGGTAGACCTTTGTCAAATGTGTTTGAAAATCTGAAAAGGTAAGGACTCTTAAAACCCTTAGAACCTAAACCACTTCCAACCCTGTGCCACACCACCTCGACCTAAACCTATACTGTCACTTCCATCAGAAAAAACACCATGAAACTGACAACTACACCCGCCTTAGGCATGAGATCCAAAACCTCATTGACACCAATAAGATACCCGACCAAGAAAAAGAACAACCCAACACATTGTTGGGTTCCTAGAACATGCCAATGATCTTCTAAGTGGAAATTGGTGTGAATACTCAAAGAAGGTTCGGAAGACTTAATTGATTCGGTTGGATAGGTGTATGAAGTTTCAAAAACTTTTGATCATTTGAGGAGCTCCAAGCTTTTCATAGTGTTCCAAACTCTTGGGATTGGTTTCCCTAACACCTTGAATGACTCCTTGATAGTGCTAGCTTGAAGAAATTTTGAAGCAAAATTTATATCTTGAGAAATGAAGCTCACGGCATTGTGTGAGGGAGAGAGAGAGATTTTTCTTTTTGTGTATTTTGATTTCTGAAATCAATAATAATTTATCAAATCCAAGTTTTCGTATATGTCATTCCAAATAATAAAATAATGAAGAGTGTTGGATTTTGGTTGAGTGAAAAACATGGAATCTAATGCTTACACTCAACATTTACCAAATTCCATCAAGTGTCAAACATATTGATGTAAGTTGGTGGGCCCCACTTTAAATACCGAATTTAAGTCGAACAGTCCAACACGCATCTTCGCTCGGGCCAAGGTTCGTTTAATTCCGAATTAACGAATTTGCCGTTGCGAAATTATTATTAAAGTCTCTTACGAATTAATTCTAAATTAATTCATTTGCCCGAATTAAAATCCAATTTTAATTCCGCATTGAAATCTTATTTCAGTTAATATATCGAATATATTATTTAATCGATTAATTCAAAATTAATCGTTCACTCTCTTCTAATCGAATTTTATCCCAGATAAATTATTGCCGTAATTAATCCTGGATTAATTTTCTCTCGCTCATAATTAATCCCAAATTAATTCTGTTCGAGTCAAACGTCATCGGTGAATCTTTGGGAAGTGACCCATGAGATTCCTGGATATGTTGTCAGTAAATTCGGTCGTCGCACTATCCAAACACGTGCGTACAACGTACCACGTTCTTACCAATTACAAGATATGGTTGGCTTTTAGCAAAGCACCGTGCCTAACCAATTCTCCATAACTATTCTTTTAAGGAATACATAATCTATATCAGGCGTAGTATACTAAGTATTACGTATTACGATCTAGTATCGGATGTCACATGCTTGGCCTGAGGCTGGAATTGTGTCTGCCCCGTACGAAGCATATATCGGATCACTAGCAACTAGTCTGTTTAATCGGATAATCATGACCTTGTCATATTATCCCGATAGTTGCAACATATTGGAGTACTAGTTCTGTATCCCTACGTGATCATCATCTCCATATGACTGAAGTGACACTTCCATCTTGACATCACACCCAATACACTACGATTCTCAATAAACCCAGAAAAGGCGTACACAGAACCTGTTAAAGTCACGGACGACATAAACCAAAGCGTACTGATTGTCGCAAGTATTAGCGATGCAAGTCTCAGGTTAAAACCAAATACACCTACCCTTATTCGGATTCTCATAGACACATAGTCAAACTACCAATAGGGGTCTATCTAGAGCGAAGCTGTTCCCATACCATCGGTAAACAGAACCTCCTATTACACTTGCATGAGTATCAAATACACAAATATATGAGAACTATGTCGTTATGCTTCCATAACGCACACAAGTGTAATACTAGCCTATTATGTATTATCGATGTCTAGTCTCGATAATACTACGACTAGGGATATTTAATGATTAAACCTTTCGTGGATTGATACTGTCTCATATCTTATTAATCTGGAATTAATCATAAGGACTTTTATCATTTATATATTCAAGTAATCTAATTACAAAATGATAAAATAACAATTTCCTTTGTCACATAGTTAATTTGTACAAAAACCACAATGTCTTATACAAATAGTGATGCTATGGGTAATAATTGTCCAACAATCTCCCACTTTGCCTATAGCCAATCACTCAAGTTTCTAAAACCTGAACTATGTACATGTCACTCAAACGTTTTCTGAGAAATAGCATTCGTCAGCAGATCTGCAATGTTGTCATCTGATGCGACCTTCTCGATCTTCACATCACCATGATGTATGATCTCATGAATCAGATGGAAATGTCGAAATACATGCTTGGATCATTGATGAGACCGTGGTTAATTAGCCTGCGCTATAGCCCCGTATTGTCACAATATAAAGGAACGGGCTCAACTGCTAACGAAACTACTCCTAATCCAATTAGGAATTTACGGATCCAAACTGCCTCTTTTGCTGCCTCAGCTGTAGCAATATATTCCGCGTCTGTTGTTGAATCGGCAACAGTTTCTTGCTTGGATGATTTCCAGCTCACTGCTCCGTTGTTCAAATAAAATATGTACCCGGATTGCGACTTACAGTCGTCTTTATCGGCTTGGAAACTTGCATCGGTAAACCCAGTTACCTCAAGTTCTCCATCTCCATAGATTAAGAAAGCATCCTTAGTTCTTCTAAGATACTTAAGGATGTTCTTAACCGCAACCCAGTGACCATCACCTGGATCGGCCTGATAGCGACTATACATGCTCAAAGCATACGAGACATCAGGTCACGTAAATATCATGGCATACATGATCGATCCGACTGCATAAGTGAACGGGATTCGACTCATGTTATCTCTCTCATCTTGAGTTTTAGGACACATGTCCTTAGATAGAGAGACATCATGTGACACTGGAAAAAGTCCCCTCTTAGACTGATCAATGTTGAATCTATTCAACACTTTGTCGATATACGAGCTCTGGGAGAGTCCAAGCAGCTTTCTAGATCTATCCCGGTAGATCATTATTCCCAGAAAAAAAGCTGATTCTCCTAAATATTTCATGGAGAATTTTAATGAAAGCCAAGCTTTCACTGATTGTAGCATGGGAATGTCATTGCCAATAAGCAATACATCATCTACGTAAAGGACAATGAATGTTAGTACGCTCCCACTAACATTCTTATATACACAATGATCATCGTCATTTTGAACGAAATCATATTCTTTTATATCTCATCAAAACGTTGGTTCCAAGAACGCGATGCTTGCTTTAATCAATAAATGGATCGATTTAACATGCAAACCTTGTCGTTGACGATACCCTTTCGCTACAAGCCTAGCTTTGTACATTTGTATGTTTCCATCCATGTCCATCTTCTTTTTGAAGACCCATTTACAACCAATAGGCTTTACACCTTCTGGTGCATCAACCAGTGTCTAAACTTGGTTGGTGTACATGGAATCCATTTCGGACTTCATGGCTTCTTGCCATAAAGCGGAGTCGATATCTTGTATCATTTCCTCATACGTAGCCGGCCCATTATCCTCAATAAGATTAATATCCACATGAGGTGAGATCACAAACCCATACCTCTCAGATTATTTTCTGACTCTCTCCGATCAACGTAGTTCTTGTGTATTAGAAGATTGTGGTACAGTCTCATCCCTGATTAATTGTTCGTGTTCCGTTTGGGAGTCGGTGCCAGGAATAGTATCACTACGATTTTCATTGAGTTCTACTTTCCTCCTATTTACCACCGTATTTTGGAATTCCTTTTCGAGGAAAACCGCATGTAGAGCAACAAATACCTTGTTCTCTTGTGGGTGGTTGAAGTAATATCATTTGGTTTCCCTATGATACCCTACAAATAGGCACTTATCCGATTTGGGTTCTAGTTTGGTACCATCCAAACGTTTAACGTATGCCCAGCAACCCCAAATCTTTAGGAATGAGAAACCTGGTTTCTTTCCTGTCCATATTTCATATGGAGTCTGTTGTACAGACTTTGATGGAACCTTATTCAAAATAAGTATTGCATTGTTCAATGCTTATCCTTAGAAGGAAGTTGGTAGCTCAGTGCGACTCATCAAAGACCTTACCACGTCCAAAAAAGTTTGATTTCTCCGTTTGGACACACCGTTTAATTGAGGTGTTCCGAGAGAAGTCCACTGTGAAAGAATACCATACTCTTTCAAGTAATCGAGAAACTCATTGCTCAAGTATTCTCCACCACGGTCCGACCGTAATGTTTTAATACTTTTTCCGGTCTGTTTTTCTACTTCGTGTCGAAACTCTTTGAATTTCTCAAAGGTTTTTGACTTGTGTCTCATAAGATACACATAACCATAACGCGATGCATCATCCGTAAAGGTTACGAAGTATTCATATCCATATTTACCCTAGCTAGACATGGGCCCACATACGTCACTATGAATGAGGGCTAACAGTTCGGTGGCACGTGCATCTTTACCGCTAAAAGGTGTTTTAGGCATTTTGCCTAATAAACAAGATTCACAGACGTCATATGAATTTGGATCAAATCCATCCAAGTATCCACTCTTCGAATGCGTGGATATACGAGTCTTGTTAATGTATCCCAGACGACAATGCCACATATAAGTTTCATCTTTGTTACTTAATTTAAGCCTTTTATTTGTCATGTGATATGTTTGAGATTGATTTATATTCAAAAATATAAAGACCATTATTAACATCAGCACTGAATATCTCAAAATCATTTTTATAAACAAAACACCCTATTTTTCTGAATACAAAAGTATACCCACATTGGGTTAAAAAATATACAAATATAATGTTTCTAGTCAAACTAGGTACATAATAGCAGTTTGATAAATTAAGTACATGCCCCGAGGGCAGTTCCAAAATATAGGTCCCAACAGCCAAAACGGCGACTCTAGTCCCATTTCCAAATCAGAGGTCGATCTCTCCTAAAGCTAGTCTCATGCTAATCTGAAGATCCTGCACATCAGTACATATATGAGTACCACAACCAGAATCAAAAATACAATTTTTAAAACTAGAAGTAGACATGTTTATTTCAATAACAAACATACATGAAGCCGGTTCCTTGCCCGCTTTCACTTCCTTCATGTGCACCTTGTACTCACGGTAGTCACGCTTCCAGTGACCCTGTTTGCCACACTGTAGGAAAACATCATGGGATTTGTTATTTGCGTTCCCAGAAGACTTTGATGATTTGGCCTTGCCCTTTCTCTTCTTCTTCTTGTTCTTCACACCTCGAGAAGCCTTCGACCAAGCCTTGGCATTCTGAGATGTCGAAGCGAAGTGCGCCTCGCGCTTCTTGCCCTTTAAAAGCTCTTTTTCTACCTCTTTCAGTATTGTCATCAACTCTCCAAGAGTATTTTCTTGGTTCATCATATTATAGTTCATGATGAACCCGCTCCAGCTGTCAGGAAAAGACTGTAAGATCAAATCTATGGAAGTCTCAGCCTCGAAGACTATGCCTAGCTATCACAGCTATTCGATGTCAACAATCATCTGCGATATATGGTGCTCAACAGATGTACCATCTGACATGCGAGAGCGAAAGAGCTTCTTCTGCAATTCGTACCTCTGCGATATAAGGTTAGATCGGTGAAGGTCCCTCAATTTCAACATCATTTCATAGGGATCCAATCCTTTGTTTTAATGACGAAATTATGGGGGTCATTGCAGCAAGCATGACGGATTGAACAGTTGAGTTGTCATCACTGTGAGTCTTCCAAAGCTCAAGCTCAAGCAGCTGCTCAATTCCGGGCTTAGGCCCAAGAGGTCTCTCTATCGTATAGAGCAATCTTTCAGCCCCCAGGATAATCCCGAGGTTCACATCCCAGTCAGGAAAGTTCACACCATTAAAGACATTTTCGCCCTTAATAATGTGTCTAACATTGACCTTTCCAGCCATCTTAATTGCAATAGTCTAACTATTCAATTACCGATTTTGGGTACAGTCTAACTGTTATAAAAAATAATAAAATATTAGTCCAACTAATATAAATATATAAAATGACGAAAATAATTTGAAAGCGCGTATTTGGCAAGTATTTGAACGAAATTACAAATTCAATATTGGCCTCCCACTATTTTTCGGTGAGCCTTTAACCCTCTGTTGAGTACTCAGGAAACCTAGATTCCTAGTGGGCTAGGATCCCGTTAAATAACACACAACCTTGACTTTGGCCAACAAGCTGTATGATATTCAACTAGGTAGATCTCTAAGATCAATTGGATCCCATCCAATTCCTAGATCCGGTAGGTGGACCTCCAAGTCCGAAACATATATACAATATATATTCAATATATTTCCTAACCTTTTCCTCTGAATCAACTAAGCCTTGGCTTTGGCTCAACAAGCTTAATGATTCTAGTTAAGCGGGACCCATTAACAGTGGGAAAGCTTCATAATCCACGTCGATGAACTAGAAGTGACCTTGACTTTGGCCAACAAGTCACAACCGCCCAAGACATACGATATGGAACAAAGCATTCGTTGTTCAAACACATCCGCGATGGACATTGATCTTGACTTTGGCCAACAAACCAATGCCAATCTTGGATCAGAGAACCACTCAATGGAAGGAAAACGCTTAATATTGATTGAGGGTTTTTCGCGTAAATTGGCAACCAATTTATTATCTTTGATTAGGTCTCATCATACACCATTAAGCATGCATTCTAAAAGCATAATAAGGCGTGAAATAAATAATAATGATATGCGGATGGATATTTAACAAATTATTCCTAGAACAAATCTCTTCATTTCCTCTCCTCGTCTAACACTATTCTAACTTCTACCCAATTACATAATACATTAAAGAAACCTCATTAACATTGAGGGGAATTGGTGAGAAGAGAAATACAAAGAGTCAAGAGATATAAGGCTGGACACACAGGTCCAGTTTAATAAATTCTAAATTTATTACAATAATTTCAAAAAGTTTCCTCACCCTTCTAATATCCATATGATATACATTATTCATATAATACATCCATGTATTCACACAAAGCATGTTATTCAATCAATCTAATCAAATTAATTAATCGTTGAATTAATGACCATCCAATGTTCAAACAACGATTTGATTTGCGCAAGTCCAATTCATTTAAGAATAAACACTCAAAGTACATATTCTTGAATTATATCGAACTACAATTTTAAATCCAATTTAATTTGTATTCAATACTAATTCTAATTTAATTCCAAATTAAATGATTACACTTATTTTAGCACCTTTTAGACTTAGATTCTAAATCCAATCTTAATGGTCTCAAAGGCCCAATTAACATCCAATGTCAATTAATTAAAGTCCAATGGGCTTTTAATTATTTCTTAAGGCATGGGCTTTGGCCAATATGATCAAACCCAAATACCAAGGCCCAATTTAGGAATCACCATATTTGCCAAAAATCAATTTAGGCCCATTAGGCCCAATTAAATTATTTAAAGGCCCAATTATTATATTTGGACTTTATGGAATGGTTTTAGGCCCAATTTGGATCCAATCCAATTGTACTAAACCAAGCTTGGCCCAACCAAGCCCATTAAGCCCAAATACAACAATATTAGTCCAATTCAAAATGAAAGTCTAATTTATTTATTCACAATATTCCAAATATCATAATTATTTAATTAAAGTGTAATTAACATAATTAATTAATTAATCCAATGTTTCCAAAACATCAATTAAACTAATTAATCATACTATAATTAAAAAACTTATGTCCAACACAATTGAAGCAAAATCAATCTATACATGCTTCTTAACTCACAGAAATATGGCACAATTTATATCTAATTTGATTTCAATCTAATTAAATCAACAATCAATATACTCATTATGCATTAAACACATCCAATGGTCTAAAATCAAAAAATCACCATGATAAAATTAGGGTCAAGTTTCTATCAAGCATGGGAAATTAGGGAAAATTTTATCCAATCCATTTTCTCAAATTTTAAGATGAATAAATCTAATTCATCATCATACATGCTCATCCAAACAACCAATTTGAAGAAATCATGCTCAAAATAAAAAAACCCCAAATTAAAGTATATAAACCATGAACTTATTTCATTCTTAGAAAAGGCTCAGATACCATTGTTGGGTTCCTAGAACATGCCTAGGATCTTCTAAGTAGAAATTGGTGTGAATACTCAAAGAAAGTGCAGAAGACTTACATTGATTCGGTTGGATGGATGTATGAAGTTTCAAAAACTTTTTCTCCTTTGAGGAGCTTCAAGCTTCTCTTAGTGTTCCAAACTCTTGTGATTGGTTTCCCTAACACCTTGAATGACTCCTTGATAGTGCTAGCCTGAAGAATTTTGGAGCAAAATTCTATCTTCAGAAAGGAAGCTCACGACATTGTGTAAGGGAGAGAGAGAGAGATTTTTCTTTTTGTGTATTTTGATTTCTGAAATCAATAATAATTTACCAAATCCAAGTTTTGGTATATGTCATTCCAAATAATAAAATAATGAAGAGTGTTGGATTTTGGTTTAGTGAAAAACAAGCAATCTAATGTTTACACTCAACTTTTACCAAATTCCATCAAGTGTCAAACATATTGATGTAAGTTGGTGGGCACCAATTTAAATTCTGAATTTAAGTCGAACAATCCAACACGCATCTTCGCTCGGGCCCAGGTTCGCTTAATTCTGAATTAACGAATTTGTCGTTACGACATTATTATTAAAATCGCTTACGAATTAATTCGTTTGCCCAAATTAAAATCCAATTTTAATCCGTGTTGAATCTAATTTCAATTAACATATCGAATATATTATTTAATCGATTAATTCCAAATTAATTGTTCTCTCTCTTCTAATCGAATTTATATCACAGATAAATTCTTGCCGTAATTAATCATAGATTAATTTTTTGTCTCTCATAATTAATCTCATATTAATTCTGTTCGAGTCAAACATCATCGATTAATATTTGGGAAGCGACCCATGAGATTCCTGGATATGTTGGCAGTAAATTCGGTCAACGGACTATCTGAACACGTGCGTACCCCGTACCACGTTCTTACCGATTTACAAGACATAATTGGTTTCTAGCAAAGCATCGTGCCTACCCAATTCTCCAGAAATATTTTTTTAAGGAATACATAATCTATACCAGGCGTAGTATACTAAGTATTGCGTATTACGATCCAGTATCGGATGTCACATGCTAGGCCTGGGGCTGGAATTGTGTCTGCCCCGTACGAAGCATATATCGGATCACTAGCAACTAGTCTCTTTAATCGGATAATCATGACCTTGTCATATTATCCCTATAGTTGCAACATATTAGAGTACTATTTATGTATCCCTACGTGATCATCATCTCCATATAACTAAAGTGACACTTCCATCTTGACATCACACCCAATACACTACGATTCTCAATAAACCCAGAAGAGGCGTACACAGAACCTGTTAAAGTCCTGGACGACCAAAACCAAAGCGTACTAATTGTCGCAAGTATTAGCGATGCAAGTCTCAGGTTAAGACCAAATACACATACCCTTATTCGGATTCCCATCGACACATAGTCATACTACCAATGGGATTCCGATGGGTCTATCCAGAGCGAAGCTTTTCCCGTACCATCGGTAAACAGAACCTCTGTTACGCTTCCATAATGCGCACAAGTGTAATACTAGCCTATTCCGCATTATCGATATCCAGTCTCGATAATACTACGACTAGGGATATTTAATGATTAAACCTTTCGTTGATTGATACTGTCTCATATATTATTAATCCGGAACTAATCATAAGGACTTTTATCATTTATATATTCAAGTAATCTAATTACAAAATGATAAAATAGCAATTTCCTTTGTCGCATAGTTAATTTGTACAAAAACCACAATGTCTTTTACAAATAGTGATGATATGGGTCATAATTGTCCAACACACACATAGAAACCATCTACCCAATTACTACTCCGTTCCACCACCCACCTATATGATCAACTTCGGCCTACCCGAAAGCTTTGTCCTCAAAACTCTCAACCACCAAGCTTCCTGCATGGGGATATGGGATAGTAGTAGTGAAGATGAAACAGAGCAGGGGAGAGATTTATGGGAAAAATTCTCGAGGAGTGACAAATAGGAGGTTGCAAAAGAGGAAAATAAATGGGAAGAAGAACTACTGCAGTTAGAGAATCTGACGCTCGAAGAAAACAAGAAGACGGAAGAAGACAAGATTGCAAATTAGGAAGATGTTTATTTTCTTGACTTATTTAATTGTAATCATGCATTTATTAATCATAAAGACATTGATTTTGCTTACTTGTTCCAGTCTTTTCCTGTTAGTCTACATCATAACACGCATGACATAAACATATTTGACGTTAACTCAACAAAGACAAATGCATTTAATCTTGGTACATGTAAGAACCCCAAGGAAATTTCAATTGCAAGTGAGGTTACCTCTGATGAGCAGAAAGAATTAGAGAGAATATTAATAAAATATGTAAAAATATTCGTCTAGTCCTAAGAAGACATGTTAGGAGTGGATATGAGTATTGCCCATCACATGACACCAACTTATATGAACATGAGAACAGTAAAACATAAGCTCCGAAGAATTAGGCCAGAATGGGCATAAAAGGTTAGGGAAGAAGTAAAGAAGCAGATAGAAGTAGACCTTGAAAAGATCAAGGCAATTACCGAGATGCCCGCACCGAAGACAGAAAAAGGAAGTTAGAGCTTTTCTCGGGAAAATCCAATATATCAGCCGATTCTGTTAGGGATATGCCCTATACCCAACTTGTGGATGAGCTATATGTACATATATTTATAATATTTTCATTAATTAATAAATTGACAATCTATATTATACGTGTCTTGCATAACTTATATGAATCATCAACACTGTAATAAAGCCCTTGGAGTAATAAGACGATGGCTTCCACGCCTTATAAGAATCATTACTATTAAATGTTTCTAGTCATAGTTTTGTGAATAATCTGGGCGTTCACAAAGCAGAGAGACTAGCATGATGATATGATCCGCCCTTAAGCGGGGTAGCCGATCTCATAGGCTACTAGCGGAGATCCGTCCGCTTGGTGTATCACCTGGATCCATGAGTTGCTCGTGTCAATCAAATTGACCACCGAAAGATTTCATATGGAGTGTTTATCCCATTTGTCTGTGAGAACTTTCATGTATCGATTATATGAATAGTCTTTGTTGGACAATTTTGACCCATAGCGTCACTATTTGTACAGATCATGGTGTTGTTGTACAAATTAACTATGTGACAAAGGAAATTGCACTCTTATCATTTGTGATTAGATCACCAAGATGTATAAATGATATGAGGTCTCTGTGATTTGTTCCTGGATTGAGAATGATATGAGACAGTATCAATCCACGAAGGATAAATCATTAAATATCCCTAGTAATAGTATTATTGAGATTGGACATCGATAAATACGTGAAAGACTAGTATTACACTTGTGCGCGTTGTGAGGGCATAACGGCATAGTTCTCATATATTTGGATATAGGATACTCATGCAAGTGTAATAGGAGGTTGTATTTTACCGATGGTATGGCAAACAGCTTCGCTCTGGATAGACCCCCTCGGAGTTCCATTGGTAGTATGACTATTTGTCTATGGAAGCCCAAAATCAGGGTAGATGTATTTGGTCTTAACCTGAGACTTGCACCGCTAATACTTACGACAATCAATATACTTTGGATGCGGTCTTCTAGGGCTTTAACAGGCTCTGTGTACGCCTATGCTGGGTATATTGAGAATCGTAGTGTGTTGGGTGTGATGTCAAGACGGAAGTGTCACTCCAGTCATATGGAGTTGATGATCGCGCAGGGATACAGAAATGGTTCTCTAAAAAGGTTGCAACCATCGGGATAATATGACTTGGTCATGATTATCCGATAATAAAGAGACTAGTTGCTCATAATCTGATATATGCTTCGTACGGGGGCAGACACTGTACCAGCCCCAGGCCTTGCATGTGATCATCCGATACTGGATTGAAATACGCAATACTATGTATACTACGCCTGATATAGATCCTTTATTCTTGTAAGGATATTTCTGGAGAATTGGGTAGGCATGGCGCTTTGCTAGAAGCCAACCTTGTCTTGTAATTCGGTATAAACATAGTACGAGGTACTTACGTGTTCAGATAGTCCGACGACCGAATTTACTGCCAACCTATCCAGGGATCTCATGGGTCGCTTCCCGAAGATTCACTGATGACGTATGACTCGCACAGAAAATTAATCTGGGATTAATTGCAGAGATATTTTATCTGGGATAAAATATCAATAAAAAGAGAGATAACGATTAATTTGGAATTAATCGATAAATTAATATATTTGATATATTAAACGAAATTAGATTTCGACACGGAATTAAAATTAGATTTTAATTCAGGCGAACGAGTTAGTTTAGAATTAATTCGTTAGCGACGTGAATAGTGATTTCGCTAGGTGTAATCATTTAATTACGTCGCAACGGAAAATTCAATAATTTGGAATTAGCGAACCTGAGC
>SKCR01008001.1:0-22248 GCA_019454045.1 Zanthoxylum bungeanum | reverse complement strand
GGAGAGACGAAAAAGGCTTCGCCAATTCGATGCCCCTCTTTCTCATAAAATATATCGAGAGGGTTTTTTGCGGACCACTGCAGTCCCTGCGTCGCCACCGTCAAAACGCAAGTTTTATTTTGTTTATGTCCCTCATGTTTTGCGTAATGTCAAATGATCCGGACTTTGAAAAATCCTAATTCAATTCAAATGGTGTTTATTATAATTTTTAATTTAAAAAAAAAAACTCAATTTTTTAAATTGTGAATCAATATTCTTATTGCGTTTTATTAAATTTAAATTTAACAAATAAATTTAAAATTATGGAGAATTTTTCAAAACCTGACTCATTTATCCACTTTGCATGTGAAGACCCCAAATTAAAAAATAGATAACATTAGTTTCTCATCTAAGAAAATATAAAAATAAAAAAGTTGAACCCTCTGTGTTTCAAAAAATTTTAAGTTAAAATAAGGGAAAAGGATATATGCACCCTAAAATTCTGTAACGGACAATCATAATATCTTAGTTTTGAAAATAGACATACACATCTCTAAAATTTAACGGAATAAAATATATAACCCCAAAGTTTCATAAAAATATAGCTATATCCCAAAATTTAATTATAAATGACATATTTTTAGAATTGAGAGAAGTGAGATAACAACGGTAAATATTTTAATTTGATATCATAATTTATATTGTTAGTTTTTTAGTTGTTGAACTAAATTTTCGAGGTGTAATTATCTTTTTTGCGAAACTTTAAGGGTGTATACATTCTTTTACCAATTTTTGGGATGCATATGTTAATTTTCATAAATAAATGAGTATGATTGCTTATTTTACGAAATTTTGAGAGTAAAAATTATTTTCTCTTAAAATAACTACATTTTAAAATGTCAACTTACATTTTAAATTAATTTTTCTCACTACGTATATCACTACAGAGTACAGACCATGAAAGAATCATGTTCATACACAAAATGAGGGTTGGTAATCGGTCCACCTAGGTATGGATTTGACAATAAAGGTTGGTTACGAAATTAAGGCGAAATTTTTTCTAAATCCTTATTAGATAAGATTTGTTTAATTATAATAAAAAAATTATTTTAAATCTCAATTAAAATTTTCAAAATTCAGTCTCAGTTTTTCGTTGGACCAAGTTATAAGATAGCTGTCCGTGCAGGATTGAACAAACAAACCTCAGAGGCCAAATTACTGTTCGAGCTAGCACCTCAGAATCAGATCAACTTCAGATTGCACTTCTGGCTAGTGAAAATTACTCAAGGTACTAGGTTCCATCTCAATTTTTGTTGCTCTCTTTTGACCACACCAAAAGGGCATCATAAATTAGGTTTTCCCTTGAGCATAATTTAGTTGTATTTGCATTTTCTTGAATAATGGTTTATATATTTGGTCTGGATCGTGGGTTCATGTTAATTTAGCATAACGGACTGTATCGATTATGAGATGGATTCAGGAGATTTTAATCATGTATTTCTCAATCATGCTAATTACATGTGATGTTCATGAAGCTGGCAAACACCATACAAATAACTGCTTGCTTCGTTTCTTTTACTCAACTTCGGCTGTCTGGTGATTCAAAGTACTGATTCTAGCTCTAGGATGTGTAGGTTGAAAATTGTTGGGGATAGTTTATTAAGGGTGTGTTTGGTACATTGTATTCCCAGCTCATTAAAGACCCTGCATAGTATTAACTTGTACAATACAATGTTTGGCCAAAAAATGACGATGTTGCATAGCATAAATTAATGCTCCAACTATCGTATTAATTGGTGTTACCCGCACCGCATAAATATAACAAAACACACCTTGTCAAAATTAATTTATTTTTTCCCTCCAAGCCTAATCGATTCTCCAGCGTCTGCCAAACCGACATCACCACTGAACGCCTTCGTGCTTCACCACTTATGCGTCTCAAGACGCCACAGTTGCTACTCCACCATTTTCACTTCTCGAGAGAAACAATATGTTTGATTTCTGATATATTTATTACTTTGAAATAACTTTCCTTTGTTCGTGGAATCTGAGAATATTTTGGGTTTGTCTTATTTTGGTTCGATTCTTACATAATTTTCTTTTAATCTTGTGTTTGTTTGTATTTGTTATTTGATTACTACTTAATTTGCTTCATTTAAATTATTTGGAGTTATTGACATCTTGTCCAAGGTAATGAATGTCTGAGCTAATTATGGAATTATAGTGATTTGGGAAAGGCAACAAGTAATATTTTAAGCTAAAAAATGATGGTTTGATTCTTGCACAATTTTTTTGAATCGATAATATGAAACTGTTGAATTTTGGTGCTTTCCAGTTTCATTGGCCTTTCTATCCACAAGTTAATTGCTTAATTCTCATCAGCCATGGTTTTCTACCATTGTTTGATACATCTTTTATGAGGCATTCTGGATCTCTTGGAATATTGCCCTATAATTTGTTGCTTATGTAGGGAAAGTCATCGTACGTGAAGTTATACTTTTTGTTTGTTTGTCTTAAGAAACTATGTCCTGTTTTGTGTGATTCAATGTTTTTTATTTTTTTTATAGAGATATATATGCTCCCATAAGGTTTATTGGGATTATAAATTGATGTATTTATAGTATAGCCCGAGAATCTATCAAACATGGCTAGAAAATCTACATCAACTGGTGGCGAGACCACTACTCTTATATTTATAGAGATATATTTGCTCCCACTAATATTTGAGAAGATATATCTACCATATTCACATTTATGGGAAGAAAATATTATTGAGTCCCTTATATGAGTGTACGAGGGACTCTAACAGGGGCTCTCAACATTATGGCGGCCCCAGCTACAACCAAGCAAGGCCTTGGTAGCAGCTTAGCTCTAATTTTAAGAAGTTTTAGTTAGGCCTAAGCCAGGTATACATAAAGCATCATGTTTGGACTATTGATCTTGTTCCAGTCCTATATTCTCACTAATTATAAACGAGACAATAATATTCGATCAATTAAACATACTGGCTCATCAACATAAAATATATAGTCTCCATTTCTTAATCAGTGATTCGTTGGTGAGTAATTCCACTCAAGAAGGCCGAGCTTTGAATACAAGCCCTGGAAATTTGGGCTTTAGAAGTCTCTCGGCCCAGCAAATTGCAATTGCCACCAACGAGAACAATACTTTTCCACAATCAAAACGGCTTGTTAAGAGGGTGCGTAAATATTTTGCAGCGGACGTTGTATTATGTGATTTGGGGAATTTTGAATTCAAAATGTTTGCGAGATATTTCTCAACGAAGCCGAAACCAAAAATGAAGGCAATAGAGCTCAATACGCCACCGGAGCAAACTCAGACAATCACGAGGGTTATATTTGACATTGTTAAGGAACACGGCCCTCTCACTGTAGCTGATACTTGGGAACGCGTTAAGGTCTGTTAAAAAGTGTACTTCAACTGTTTGATGTATTTACACAATCAATCTGATCTTATTACTTGTTTAAAATTTTAGCAAGCTGGAGTGAGTGGATTGAAGGGCAAAAGCCACATGAAGATTGTGCTCAGATGGATGAGAGAGCGACAAAAGCTCAGGCTTATTTGCAACAAGTGGGTTCGCACAAGCAATTCTTGTACACAACGTGGTTCACGAAAGCCAACAACTTCAAGCAGGCAAAACCTGGGAACGATCCTTCAACACCCAAGCTGCCTTAAAATTTAAAATTTTATTTCTGATGTTAAGAGTAAGATTTGCTATGTTTATCCTGATTCTGTTGATTTTCTTTATTAATTCACTATTTTGCTTTTGGGTTCGCTCTATTAATCTGAAACAATTAAATTTATCTACAATTTACTTTAGATGCCATTAGAGTAGTTGATTTAACATGATCATTTTTCCTTTACCAATGGAAATGCCACTATGATGAATGTCTCAATATGTACTTAATTTACATTAGTTTTGATCTAAGGGGAGGAAACAACAGCCAGAGCAACTCTGAGTTTTCGGAGGCCTTAGATAATTTCTAAAGTATGTGGTCACTACAGATAAAAGAGAGATTCTTTTTAGCTTATTCGTTGCTTAGATTTGAGGTAATATTTTTAGTCTAAATTTGGGGGCCAGCCGGCTGTCTTTGTGTGTCGCCCACAGGGCCACCCTTAAATACTACATTCCAAAATACTATGTTCTAATTTTCGTCTATTTCTATATCATTTTAGTCATTGTGGCCCTAACTGAACTCTTATCTTTTTGCAAGAGGAGTCTTTATTCTTTCCTAGCAGGATGTAACAAACCCGTTGTCCCATTTACTACATTCTCCGAGGCGCCTCCTGCTGTTGTTTACTTGTTTTGAAGGCAAGTTAAACAGAGAGTATCAAAACCTGATCAATTGCTGAGAACATTACCAAGTAGAAGGGTGAAGTTCACTTACCAGCACAGGTAATTGAAATGCCATGGCTTCGATGGTTATCCTCCTTGAGCCTACATGGAGTAAATGCAAGGAAGCAGATTCACAAGCATTCAATTAATTCCTCTGTGGAAAACCTGCAATGTTGAGAAAGGAGAACGAAAAAAGTAATAAAAATAATGATAATACAAGAAACTGTGTTTCTTTTGATTTTTATTTGTTTAAAAATCCAGAATCCAATGAATCGAGCCTTGCAAAACGATATGATTAACCAAGTAGGGGTTTGGAGGTAAGAACTTGCTTTAGGTGTCTCTGAAGTGTAATTTATGAAGTGAAAATTTCAAAACATACATAGCTCAATTTGTGATTCCAGGGCTTGTAGTCAAAGCTCAAACATGTATAGCATGGAATGTTTTAACATGTTTTGCCGAGAGAATTCTAAAGCCCAAATTTTCAGGACTTGTATTCAAAGCTCGGCCTTCTTGAGTGGAATTACTCACCAACAAGTCATTGATTAAGAAATGGAGGCTATATATTTATTTTGATGATCCGAGATGTTTAATTGATCGAATATTATTGTCTTGTTTATAATTAGTGAGAATATAGGACTGAAACAAGATCAATGGTAATTAGACCTATCCAAACATGGTGTTTTATGTAGACTAAAACTCCTTAAAATTAGAGATGAGCTGCCATCAAGGCCTTGTTTGGTGGTAGTTGGAGTCGCCATAATGTTGAGAGCCCCCGTTCAAGTCCCTCGTATACTCATGTAAGGGACTCAATAATATTTTCTTCCCATAAATGTGAATATGGTAGATATATCTTCTCAAATATTAGTGGAAGCAGAGATATATCTCTATAAATATAAGAGTGGAGGTCTCGCCACCGGTTGGTGTAGATTTTCTAGCCATGTTTAGTAGATTTATGGGTTATACTGTAAATACATCAATTTATAATTCCAATAAACCTTATGTAGATTATAATTATTAAAAAAAAAAAAACGGAGTTGCTTTTGATCACTGAATTAATTTTGGTGACAAAGCCAAGTCTCTCCCCTCTTCAATCTCTTGGAATTTTTCCATTCCCAAATAATGTTAGAATCGAAGTCAAAGTTGCAGTCATGGCAATGGGAAAATGCCACTGCCGGCGCAATTGCAGGCTTCGTCACTGTGGCTGCTATGCACCCTCTCGACGTTGTCCGTAGTCCGTACTAGGTTCCAAGGTATCTTTTTTCTTTTTTCTCATATAAAGAAAAATAATTGCAGAGTTTATGTTTTTTTTATTGATTTTGATTTGTAGTTGTTGTTGAACTAATACGCTAGTTAACGATGGTCGAGTATCGAATCTACCAACATACAAAAACACAGCTCGTGCTATTTTAACAATTTCTCGCTCAGAGGTTTGCTTCTTTCTTCTTTTGCTAATTCTAGTTCTATAAGTGATGTGATTCCACTTCCTAAGCTTTAGTTCCATAATCTGAACACACATATTATGAATATACAAAAACTTTGATGCTTTATAACAAAAAATATAAAAATGAATAAATAAACTGATTTGTGGAGATAGTTTACCAAACTTCTGTATAATATTGAGATAATTTATCTAGATTCACTTCCGGAATGCTGGATTTTCCATAGTGAGTATATTTTTTTAGGTTAATGCATGTTGTCTTTGAGACTGCCATTAGTTATGGTTGGTGCATAATTTGATATTCAAGCTCTTGTTAATATTTGATCCAAACATGTTCAAATTGTTTGTTTGTTTTTTAGAAGGATACGAGTAGAATCAAACACTTCTTTTGTTGGTAGTAAATGTTACTTAATTATGTTCTTAATAGTTACTGGATATGTATTTTTATGCTCTAGCTGCTCGATAAAATGTTGTCAATTACCGGAATACTCTGTGCTTCAGGGTCTGAGAGGGCTTTATGCTGGGTTTTCTCCTGCAGTTCTCGGGTCAACTCTTTCTTGGGGTCTATATTTCTTCTTGTGAGTGTTAGCTCAGCCATTTTTTCAGCTGGTTGCTTTTACTTTCAATAATGTTATACGTCATTTTATTGAAATAATTTTCTTTCTTACTTTCTTTGTATATGTAGCTATGGAAGAGCCAAACAGAGATACTCAAAGAATGGGGAGCAGAAGCTGAGCCCTGGTAATCATCTAGTTTCTGCTGCTGAAGCCGGAGCTTTGGTGAGTGCTTGAACTTTCATTGTAATCACTTGAAAGGTAACTGAAATATATCACACTGAATAAGTGTTAATATTAATAATGTGAAGGTCAGAAGGCTTTGTAGAAAAGAATTGTGACAAAAAGAGAGAAAAGAGTAAGAGACAGTTAGCTAAGTTTAAGCAGCATGAGTGGTAAAGTGCAAACTGAGCATAAATGGCATGTCCCAAGGATTATTCTTCCAATCCACCCATTGAAAAGTAGCATTTTTCAAAGGATAGATACAGCTAGAAATTTTTTGGATGACATTAGTTGTATTCTTGTTATGATGGTTGTCAGCTTTGGTTTCAGTTGCGCTTTTACATCATATAAATTGCCCCTCTTTTCGCTTGTGGTACCAGTGTGTGTTACAACTTCTATCCTATTGATGAGTGCAACCTTGTGGCATTGCTAGGTTTGTTTGTGCACAAATCCTGTTTGGCTTGTAAAAACAAGATTGCAGCTTCAGACGCCTCTTCATCAAACTCGATAATAATCTGGAATTTACGGTCTGCTCCTCATCTTTTACTAATATGCTAATAATTGCGCTATCTTAGATAACCTTTTTTTTACTAGTGAGTCATTTTCACTTTAACTCCAAATATAAGTAATCAAATCAAGTGATTATACATCTTCTGAATTAAGTCCACTGCTGCTTGGACGAAAACTGCTACTAGAAGCTAGTGTAAAAAGAGAATGTCAAACATGTTTGAAGACTCTGAACTTAAATATCTGTGTTGTTTATCCTTAATATTTATAGATAATTCATTCCAGATGTAAGCTTTAGTGTATTAAGGAGCTCTTAATTAGTAAATTATGAACTTACAAGATTGAATTTGAGGTACAACCCAATTTCATCTCAGACATGTTTTGTTTGTTTTACTGATAATCATTTGTTGTCTTCATTGTTGCTTGCTGATAGTGCTATTTTCTTAAATGTGTCATCAAATTTTCAGATGCGTTAACAACCATAATGAAAGAGGAAGGGTGGAGTGCACTTTATAAAGGGATTGTCCCTGGTCTTTTCCTGGTGAATTGCTGTCTTTTTTTTTACTCTGTCTCTTCTATAGTCGTCATTATTTGTATGCTTTCTGTAATGCCTAGTGAAGATGATACACAGATTCTGTATCTCTGTGTTTTTTTGTCATTTTTTTATCCTCTTTGTATTTTTTATTTCACAACACTTTTTTTTCTGATATTGGATCTGGAAAAATTTCCCCTGGGTAATTAAGTGGCCAAATATTACATCTCGCCTTATTTGCTTCTGGTATATACCTCTGTCAGCTGTCATATATGCATGACGCATGCATAAGGGAAGTTTTATTTCTTTCCTTCCTGTGTCTTTTGAGTGGCGTTTGACTTGCTGTTAGTCATGTAACAGCATTGGTGAATGATATGAGATGTATAATACATTTCTTCGGTGCTATCGTGATTATTGTTTTTTGATCAAATCGCGGAAATTGTCCCCACATCCTTTTTGTTTTACGGATTTGCATTCAAGTTCAGCATACGATCTTTCTCTCTCAAAAGATGCTTCGATCATTATGCCCAAATCCTTTTGAACCTTCATTTGTAATATGTTGGGAAATTAGTGTGAACTAAGGGCGCAGGGATATTAGTGTGATGTCCCTTCTTGAATTCATGTACTTCACTACATGAATTTCAGTCTCGTGATTATGCATTTCTAAATTTTCTTTTATGGGAGATTAAATTGCTAAATGACAGTGGGTGCTAGTTGGTTCAACTGGCAAAACTTCGTGGGGTGGTACAAGAGGTTTGGGTTCAAACCCCACTTACATGGGTGGGAATGGTTTCCGTTCATGCAATCCTGAGAAAAATGATACTAAATGACAGATATCCATCTCAATTAAGGAGGTCTTAGGATACGCCTACAGGCCATACACCAATATCTTTCTTATTTTATCACAAGTTTTGCTTGTTGCCTCTCCCTTTCATTCATTCAAAATTTCTCAATTCAAGTAGAAAGTCTTGGGATACGACAACTTAATCACATAATGTCTTGTTGTCAAGTGTACACTAATATCTTTCTCATTCTATGATCTATCTCAACTTTTTCTTGTTGCTTCTCCCTTTCATACAATCAAAATTGCAAATCCATTATAGCTGCATTCTTTGTATTGTGCAGATGAGAGAAAACAAATTGTTATGTGATTGGATGATCGCTCCATGTCAATATGTGTAAAATGGGAAGGTCACAGTATTCAATGGGAAGGTCACAGCTAAGATGAATACTGTGATTTTGCTATTCAAGATTTCTGCAACTTAACATGTTTCTGTTTCTTCAGCAGGTTTCTCATGGGGCTATTCAGTTTACAGCGTATGAGGAACTTCGTAAAGTTACTGTAGACTTCAAGTCTAAACAAAGGAAACAAAATCCTGACAGTGCTAATAATTTATTAGTAAGTATTCAAAAATTGGGGGAAAATAAGCATTGGACATATTGTTTTCTTTCTAATTGAGTTTCATATTGGTATCACTAAAGGAGACACATGTGAGCTAGTTTAGGTTTTTGTCTGGTTTTAAATGATGGGGGATTTATCGGACAAGTTCATAAGTTCATTTACTTTTTCTCTGTTTCATTGTGTCGTGCAAACTTACAGCTTTATTTTGTAATTCAAGGATGTAAACTCTGATTCCTTGGTTAAGAGTTCTATTTTCTCTATACAATTATTAACAGTGTCTAGCATGTTTGTACAGAATTCAGCTGATTATGCTATACTTGGGGGCTCTTCTAAAATAGCCGCCATGCTTCTGACGTATCCATTTCAGGCAAGTATTCTTATTATATCATTGCATCTACTTCCTGGATCATGGTTTTTTTTTTTTTTTTAATACATCATTAATCTCTTTGCTGATTGCTTGTGTGGTTTGTGGATTTGTCTTTTCAAGTTCATGTTCAGAATCTCTGTGTATTTGTGCTTTGTTAAATGCTGCTGTGTTCTTTTACTAATTACCTAACTAGGGCAATATACTTTTCATTTTCAGCAAAGACACGGTAATGATGGAATTCCAAGATATACGGATAGCAGGCATGTTGTGAGGGAAAGTGCACGGTGAGATTAAATTTCAGCACAGGACTTTGGGCTTTTTCTAAAGAAGTGATTTAACATTATCTTAGTATCTTACAAAGTGGTAGTGTCCAGTTTGAGAATGCTGTAGATTCCCCAGGTGCTGCTTTCTTGCAAGACTCCATTGTTTTGTTTTGTTTTCTTCTCTGTTATTAACATCATTATCATTCTTTTTTGCGCTTGTAGGTTCGAGGGCCTTCTGGGTTTTTACAAGGGCATCGCACCCGAACCTTCTGAAAAATGTCCCTGCTGCTTCAATAACATTTATTGTGTATGAGAATGTCCTAAACTTTCTAAAGAAAGCAGGAAATACCCACTGAAATTTTGTTTCGTTTTCATTTTGCATTTTCTTGTGAGGGGGAAAATACTACTGCACGAACATAAAACATTCATTTTGAGAAGAGATTTACAAGAGAGAATAGAAATTGACAAAACACTTTTTTTTTTTTTTTGTATTCTTCATATATAGTCATCGTGTTCACTGAACAGCAGCTGACACTGTTTTGTCAATTTCTATTCTTCCTTGTAAATCTCTTCTCAAAATGAATGTTTAATTCGAACGATTATATGATCATTGCTGTAAATGAGGATGAAGAGGAACCGGATGAAGAAAAATGACCTGTTCAACCCCCATAAACAAAAAATTCCATCACCAATAGTATTCAACATAAATATTATATAAAATAAACATATTTTTAAAACCAAAAAAAAAAAATAGAAAAGATTGATGGGTTTAGAACAAGTTATCTGAGGTAGACTCAGCCGGCGATTCGGTTCAGTTCCGAACCGGAATCGAATCGGTCGGTTCATAGTTCCACACTAAATGTGGAACCGGAACCGAACTGTTCGGTTCCGGTTCTATTCGGTTTTTTTTTTTTTTTTTGCTTTATTGAAAATAATAATTCCATTTGATAACTTAAAATGTAAACAAATCTAACGCACAATAGGCGAAATAATAATAATAATAATTGAATAGATTTTAACACAAACACACATTTATAATATAAACTTCTTGTAAAAAAATTTGAAGTACATAGACTAATTAAATAATTAACTCAAATTATAAAGATAGGAAAAACATTCACCCTTTTCCTAGTACTTCAATAAAATCAATAGACAGTTTTTTTTTTTTGGAAAATGATTATTAAAGCCCCAAAATTTAGAAAAAAAAGACGTAAAATCTCTTAATATTTTAAAAAGTCATACAACGCTCTATTTCTTAATAGATTTTGTTTGTTTTAATGATTAAATGATTAATATAGTTCATTTACATAATAATGATATGTGAGAATATATATATATATATATAGTTGGGGGGGGGTTGGAACCCTCGGTTCGGTTAGGGTAGGAATCCTAATCGAACTAGTCAGGTTCCGGTTCCGAAATCGGAACCTTGGCCGGGTCTAATCTGAGGGGCTTCCATAGGGTACCTGGAGCTCCATTTGCTTCAATAACCCACCTTTAGATTTCGGTAACTTAATATTACTAAACCCAATAAAAGGAAAAAAAGATCACCATTTTAAAACCCAAAATAAAGAAGGCGAAAACATAATGAAGCGCAAGATCCTAAATAATTCTCTTCCTCCATCAATAAAAAGGGAGTTACCTTTGGTGATTATCGGTATAAAACAAATCAACGAATCGAATTTGTATCGAACACCTACTTATCTCCACTCCACAGCTCTGTCTGAAGGCTATTGCAACTTGCAAGCAATCTTACTCAGAGCCTATAAAAAAACATCCCTACAAATATATATTAATTGAGAAGTCAAAAACCTCAAATCGTTTGATATTAAATGAATCCATTTAGATTAAAACCTTGCGAGCGCAGGTGCAGTGGAGTAGCCAGTCATGGTTTGTATCTGAAAAATGAAAATGGATATTTGATGAAGGCAGAGTCAGAGAGAGAGTTTTACTTCTGTTGATATGAAATAAAAATGAATGGGTTTCGGTTGACGACGAAAGAGACGAAGACATACACCCTTACGCTCTAATGGTTAGCGCATGTATCTCAAATATCCATTAATTACATTTGAGTAATCTAATATAATATCGATATACGGTATAAAAGTTGAGAAATGAATTTCTTTTTTTTTTTTTTTTGAAATAATTGGAAACCCCACCATCAAACCATCCATTCCGGACTTAAGCGGAGTAGAATCATCGAATGTCCCAGACTCTTATAAGAAATGTACTCCATGAATTCGAACATAGGACCTCAAGGTAAGATCTCGAGCCCTACACCACCAAGTCACGACCATTTGGGACATTTTTAAGATGTACACGTAGGCGTTTTCATCTTTTAAGCTGTTCACGTAGGTATTTAAATCATTAATATTTAAAATAAATTATTAACATTTAAAATAAATTATTAATGTATAACTCTTCATATTCTCCCCCACTAATATTATAGTTTCCCATATATGTTGGTTTTTATTAAGGTCACAAGATCAATAATAAGCATGAAATAAGTGCGAATACAAATCAAAGAAGTTGCGGAATACTCACATCGATCGGTTGAGCGACGCGGAGGCAACAAAATCTGATTTTGGCCACTGGTACATGCGGCAGTGAGCTGCTCACTGGTTCCACCATTTGCGCCCATTTGGATCATCTTCGTCAAGCTCCGAGCTTCGTCGAACGATTTCCGGCTCATGGGTAGACTTCCCTATCCCTTCGCATGTCTCGCAAGTGTGCTAGCACTTGTGATTTTGCCACAAAATCCCACTCTTGCTTCCCTTCTTGCTCGGAATTTCCCAGAAAACCAGAAGAAGAAAAAGCAGTGAACTGCCGAGAGAGAGAGAGGGGAATATGGAGAGAGAGATGATAAAATTGTGTTGTGTGAGTTTTTAAAAGAAAAGTGTATCTAATACACAAAAATTAAATTCAAAACTCAATTTCCAAAAGTCAAATATCAATTAAAAATTGATAAATGTCTTTCAAGCTTTCAAAAGCTTTTTCCAACAACTCACATCAAGTCACATCACTCAATCAAGTGACAACTTGTCACATCACTCAAAGTGACATTTGATTTGACGCTTGATTTGACTAATGATTTGACACTTGATTTGACTTGGGTGCCGCACTCGAATTCGAAATGCGAATGCGCTCACAAACAATCTCGGGCTCGGGTTCGTTAATTCTAAATTAACGAATTTTCCGTTGCGTTGTAATTAAATGATTACGCCTAGTGATATCACTATTCACGTCGCTAACGAATTAATTCTAAATTAATTCGTTCGCCTGAATTAAAATCTAATTTTAATTCCGCGTCGAAATCCAATCTCGTTTAATATATCGAATATATTAATTTGCCGATTAATTCCAAATTAATCGTTATCTCTCTTTAATTGATATTTTATCCCATATAAAATATCTCCGCAATTAATCCTAGATTAATTTTCTATCTCTTCTAATTAATCCCAGATTAATTTAGAGTGCGAGTCATACGTCATCGATGAATCTTTGGGAAGCGACCCATGAGATCCCCGGATATGTTGGCAGTAAATTCGGTCTTCGGACTATCCGAACACGTAAGTACCAAGTACTATGTTTATACCGATTTACAAGACAAGGTTGGCCTCTAGCAAAGCGTCATGCCTACCCAATTCTCCGGAAATATCCTTACAAGAATAAAGGATCTATATCAGGCGTAGTATACGTAATATTGCGTATTTCTGTCCAGTATCGGATGATCACGTGCTAGGCCTAAGGCTGGAATTGTGTCTGCCCCGTACGAAGCACATGTCGGATGTCTGGTAACTAGTCTCTATAATCGGATAAACATGACCTTGTCATTTTATCCCGATAGCTGCAGCATTTAAAAGTACTAGTACCATATCCTACGTGACCATCATCTCCATATGACTGGAGTGACACTTCCGTCTTGACATCACACCCAACACACTACGATTCTCAATATACCCAGCATTGGCGTACACAGAACCTGTTAAAGCCCTGGACGACCGCAACCAAAGTTTATTGATTGTCGCAAGTATTAGCGGTGCAAGTCTCAGGTTAAGACCAAATACACCTACCCTGATTTCAGACTTCCATAGACACATAGTCATACTACCAATGGAATTCCGAGGGGGTCTATCCAGAACGAAGCTGTTTCCCGTACCATCGGTAAAACACAACCTCCTATTACACTTGCATGAGTATCCTATACCCAAATATATGAGAACTATATCGTTGTGCCCTCACAACTCGCACAAGTGTAATACTAGTCTTTTACGTATTTATCGATGTCCAATCTCGATAATACTCTGACTATGGATATTTAATGATTTATCCTTCGTGGATTGATACTGTCTCATATCATTCTCAATCCAGGAACAAATCACAGGGACCTCCTATCATTTATATATCTAGGTGATCTAATCACAAATGATAAAAGTGCAATCTACTTTGTCACATAGTTAATTTGTACAACAACACCATGATATGTACAAATAGTGACGCTATGGGTCATAATTGTCCAACAATCTCCCACTTGGCCTATAGCCAGTCACTCGAGTGTCTAACACCCGAACTATGTACGGTTGGCTCAAACTGCTGAGAAATGCTTTCGTCAGCGGATTGTATGATTATCATCTGATGCGATTTATTCGATCATCACATCGCCACGATGTATGATCCGAACGAATCAGATGAATATCGAAGTATGTATCTGGATCGTTGATGAGACCATTAATTTTTTAGCCTGTGCTGACGCCTAGCTCAGCTGCTAACAGAATTATATCTAATCTAATTAGATTTTTTATCAACCAAATGGCTTCTATTGCCGCCTCAGCTGCAGCAATAACCCGCATTTGTTGTTTATTCGGTAACAGTATCTTGCTTGGAAGATTTCCAGCTCACTGTTTCGTTATTCAAACTGTATAGTACCTTTTGAGACTAATAGTCGTTTTATCGGTTAGGAAACTTGCAGCAGTGATCCCAGTCACTTCAAGTTCTCCTTTTCCACAGATTAAGACAGCATTCTTAGTTCTCTAAGAAACTAACGGATGTTCTTAACATCAATCCAGTGACTATTACTCGGATTGGCCTGTTTGTGAATCCATATGCTCAAAGCGTATGAGACACCAGGTCGCGTACATTTTTCAATGTACGATTTCACGGAGAGTTTTCTCGAAAGCCAAGCTTTCACCGATTTTATTTATGGGAATATCATTTCCAAGAAATGACATATTATCATTATTTTATAGGACAGCCACTGTCAGTGCGCTCCCACTAACCCTTTTATATACACAAGAATCATTTCATTTTGAATTAAATCATACACCATTATGATTACATCAAAATGATAATTCCAAGAACCTATGCTTGCTTCAATCCAAACATGGATTGAATAACCCGCAAACCCTGTTTGCTAGTTTTGCTACGACAAAACCGTCAGGATATTGTAAACATCCTCCAAAAGGTTTCCTTTTCAGGAAAGGGATTTTCCCGTTAAGCTGTCATATTTCATAAATGAAACATGCAGCGTTAGCAAGCATTATCCAAATGGATTTACCGTGGCAACAGGTAAAAGGTTGAATCGTAATCAACAAAATGTTGATAACGATACATTCCGCTACAAGTCTAGCTTTATACGTTGGTATGTTGCCATCCATGTACGTCTTCCTTGAAGACTTATAAAGTACCAATAGGCACAATGCCTTGTGATACATCAACTAGTATCCAAACTTGGTTGATATACATGGAATCCAATTCGGATTCATGACACTTTGTCATGATAGGGAGTCGATACCTTGTATCACTTCCTCATACGTAGTCAGTTGGTATTCCTCAATAAGATTGACATCTTAATGAGGTGAGATCAGAAGTCAGAACCCATACCCCAAGTTATTTTCTGACTCTCTCCGACTTACGCGGTTCTTTTGTATTCGAAGATTAATGGCAATAGTTTCATCCTTGATGAACTATTTGTGTTCCATTAGGATTCGGTGCCTTGAATAGTATTACTACGATTTTCATCGAGTCTTACTATCCTCCCACTTACCACTGCATATCGGTATTGCTCTTAGGAAAACCACATGGTGAGCAACAATTACATTGTTCTCTTGTGAGTTGTATAAGTACAATAATTTAGTATCCCTAGGATAACCTAAAATTGGCACTTATCCAATTTGGGTTTTAGTTTGGTATCATCCAAACATATGCCCAACATTCCCAAATGATCAGGAATGTGAAACCTAGTTTCTTTCCTGTTCATATCTAATATGAAATCTGTCAAACAGATTTTAATGGAACCTTATTCTAAATAAGTTCTGCACTGTTAATGCTTATCCGTTGAAGGAAATGGTAGCTCAGAGCGACTCATGATTAACGTTATCATGTCCAACAAAATTCAGTTACTCAGTTTGGACACACCGTCAACTTGACGGTTTCCGGAAGGAGTCCTTATTTGAAAGAATACTATACTCTTTCTAGTATATTAGAAACTTATTGCTTAAGTATTTTCCATTACGGTCTTACCGTGACGGTATAATACTATAGCTTATCTGTTTGTCTATTTCGTGTCGAAACTTTAAAAGTTTCCGATTTGTGTTTCAATAGAAACACATAACCATAACGCGATGCCACATCCGTAAAGATCACGAAATATTCATATCCACCTCTAGCCTAGCTAGACATGGGCCCACTTGCTTCACTATGAACTAGGGCTAACAGATTAGGGCATTTACACTTTTACAAAGTAAATAGTGTTTTAGGCACTTTGCCCAATAAACTAGATTCGTAGACTTTATTTGAATAGAATCAAATTAGTCCAAGTACCCACTCTTCAAAAGTGTGGATATACGAGTCTTGTTAATTGTGTCCCTGACAACAATGCCACAATAAAATTTCATCTGATCTAATCAGTTTGAGCTGTTTGTTTGTCATGTTATGTATTTGAGATATATTTATATTCAAAATATAAATTCTGTTATTCACATCTAATGTGTTTATCTCAATATCATCTTTATATAATAAAACACTTTAGTGTTCTTAAATATAAAGGTACACCCGCAGCAGGTTATACACTGATATAGAGATAATGTATCTAGTCAAACTAGTTACATTATAACAGTTTCCAAATTTAGGTACACACCCGAAGGTAGTTCCTAAACTTAGGTATCTACGGTTGAAATAGCGATTTTCGTCCAGTTTCCAATTCGCAGATTAATCTCAATTGAAGTCAGTATCCTGTTCAAAACATATTCTGAACATCAATATATATTTATATCACACTAAGTATTTAAAATCCAATTTAATACTAGTAGTGAACATAATTATGACAAACATATTTGAAGTCAGAGCCTTGCTCGTCTTCAATTCCTTCATGTCTGCTTTGTCCAAACGGCAGTCACGCTTCCGCGATCTCGTTTGCCACATTTAGGCAGACATTTTGGGATATGTTCTTTATCTTCCCAGAAGACTATAATGATTTTGCCTTTGCATGTTTCAACACTCCAAAAGCCTATGGCCAAGCCTTGGCCTTCTAGAATATCGAAGTAAAGTGCGCCTTGCGCAACTTGTCTAATTGTAAACTTTGACTTTGTCTCCTTGAGAATAGTCATTAACTCTTCAAGAGTTATTTATTGCAATTTAGTACTTCTAAAATCTAAATATAGATTTTGAAGATCCTTCAATTTCATTATCATACTTTAAGGATCCAATCCTTAGTTCTGATTTAGAAATTAAGGAGTCTACTGCGGTAGGTAAGTATAATGGATTAAGCACTAAAGTTATCATTGCATGATCTTCCAAAGATTATGCTCTACTGTTTGCTTAACTCCGGCTTAGGCTTAATATATTATTTTATCAAATAAAATAACTTATTATTTTCCACGACTATCCTGAAATTATTCCCAATTTGAAAATTAAACCATTTAAATACATTTTCCCTAGGATTATGTTTTAAATGTCAATCTTTCAATTTTATCTAGATTTTAATAGTCCAACTATTTAATCAACGATTTTGGTACTATTTATTATAATGATTATAATAGTCCAACTATTTAATCAACTATAATTAATAATAGATTAAAATCAATTATATTGATTACTATAATCCAATTATAAAATCAACTATAAATGAATAGTTTGAATATAGTCCAACTATTTATTAAAACAATATTTAAATATTAGTCCAACTAACATTTAATTTATAATGACGAATGATATTTGAATGAGCGCGTATGGCAAGTAATTAAACGAATATTGCAAATTCAATTCTTGCTTCCCACTATTTTTCGGCGAGCCTCTAACCCTCTGTCGAGTACTCGGGAACCGTGTTTCCTAGTGGGATAGGATCTCGTTAAATATCACACAATCTTGACTTTGGCCAACAAATTGTATGATAATTAACTAGGTAGATCTCTAAAATCGATTGGATCCAATCCAATTCCTAGATCCGGTAGGGTATCCAATTCCGAAACATATATCTTATATATGCCAATACATCCAATGTATTACCTAACCTTTTTCCTCTGAATCAACTAAGCCTTGGCTTTGGCACAACAAACTTAGTGATCCCAGTTAAGCGCGACCCATTGACCATGGAAAGCTTCGTAATCAATGTCGATGGACAAGAAGTGGTCTTGACTTTGGCCAACAAACCACAACTTGGACAAGACACCAATATGGAACAAAGCCTTCGTGATTCAAACACATCCTCGACGGACAAAGGCCTTGACTTTGGCCAACAAGCCAATGCCAGTCTCGGATCTTGAGTGAGAATCACTCAATGGAAGGAAAGACGCTTAATATTTTGCAAGGGTTTTTCGAGTGCAAATTGACAACCAATTTATTATCTTTGTGTAGACACTGCATTTTGCATATCATGGCCAATGACGAGTCTCGTAAGGAGGCACTACCTTTTCATGTCATGGAAGTTGCAGGAAACGGACGTCGGAAGGGTAAAGTTGGAAATTGGAATCATTGTTGGATTTAACTTGGTTGTCTAGCTTCAATTTGCTCGTTGGATCTCCCAAGAACCCATAAGCCAAACCCAAATACCCAAGCCCACCAAAAGAATCCAAATCCATACCCAAGCCCACCACCTAGGAGGCCCACGACCTTGACACCATTTTTACCTTCCTTACACTATTCCATCATGACTTACCCTTCTACCTATTCACTTTAACCTTTGACCTTACCTTTTACCTTATATTATTAATTTTTCAAACCATTTATTAAACCAACCCTACACCATTTAATGGCCTCCCTCACCAAGTCAAGCACTCCCCCCACACCATTAACTCCTTACACCCCACGTCCATCACCATCCCACCACCTTTGATTCATTTTCAAATTATCATTTGTATATGTCAACAAAGCCATCCAATTATGCATGACATTTCAACCAAGTTTGGTATCAAATTAATTGCCATTGGCCTACCTATTAAATGCACTCCAAATTGCCTATATAAACTCTCATTTTTCAGCCTTGGAGCCTTAGCACATACCTAGCAGAAATTAAGATACATCAAGCATATTTGAGCATACATTTAGCATTTGAAGATCATAAAAGCCTTCTCCTCTCAAGCCGGAAAGACAGCAGCAACACAGCAGCGAAGCAAAAGGAAAAACAGCGAGCAAATCAGCAGGACAACCAAGGAAAAGAGGAACCAGCGAACCAGAAAAGTTGCGGAGCATCAACCCTTCCGACGGACGTGAAACGTACTTCCAAAAGACGACGCAAAAAAGGTTAGACCTGAGGGCATATGATATTTATCCTCTTCGCATGAATTGATAATTTAGAAAGCATGATTAATTATGATTTTTTAAGTATGCATGATTTGGAAAGCATGTTAATTGTGTGATGTGATCCCGGATGGGCGGAATATGTGTTATTTCTTATGGTATATCGGATGGAAACTCGGACATAAATTCCGTAGCCGAATCCGAATGGACGGTAATGCGGTTTGTACTCGGGACACAATGCCACGTACCACTTGAAAGATACACATATTCCGTGTCATTCAAATTTGTATTTGAGCATGATTTAGATTAGTGTGTGATTCGTTTTCTTATACATGATTAGGGTATTTAACATGTTATAGTTTTGTGCATGACTAGTTTGTTATGGTTGAGCATGATTTAATTGTTTAGTATGTTAATCTTTATGCATGATTTAAGGATCCATGTGTTTAGATATGTCGTTGTGGTGATCTTGTTTGAATAACGCATCCAGAACTGTATGAATATATGTAATCTGCCAGTTCCCGTTCGAACGCGTCCTCGAACGCATCACGAACGAGAACCTTCTGTCTCTACCGTTCGAACGCGTTATCAAACGCTACTCGAACGCACACACATCTGTAGCATCAGGTCTCATTTTGTTCGAACGCGTTTTCGGACGCACTACGAACGAGAACCTACTGCCTCATTTCCGTTCGAACACATATCGAACGCCACACGAACGAGGACCTTCTGTCTTGACCGTTCGAACGCGTTTACGAACGCAACGCGAACGCTTACGGTCTTCATGTACTACATCATGACATGTCTATATAGTTATCCCCTCGAATTTCATGCATTTGTATTACTTCTTTAGTCATCTATTTCTGTTATGCACTTGAATACCTTTTCTTAGTATGTATGTTTGTAAGAATGTTCCTTGTTTGTGCCTTTGTGAAGTTGCATGCCTTTGAAATGTTGATTTGTCTTCATGCTTGAATTTGGACATAGATTATATATGAATAGGATGCATGCAAACATGAAAATATGCTAAGTGTGAACCTAGACATGTGATTTGTGTATGGAAATTTAAGTGTAAGTTTTATTGCTATGCATGTGAATTTAGAAGCATGATGCCTTTGGATATGAGTGTTACTCAAGCATGATTAGGTTGTTTAATATGAGGTTTAATGCATGATCAGTTGGTTGTTCCTAAGCATGTTGTGTAGACTTGGTTAATATTGCACAAATCATTAATTACAAATGACATAAGTAAGGGACCATTCCGAACCCAACGGTTTTGGTCTTCTCTTGCGAGGGGTGAGCGCGGCCTTAAATCTTATTTTCCCGGTTCATACCGGGTGGCGACTCCATCTTCTCCGGTTTAGTCCACGTGGCTACTCCGTACTCCCAACTAGTGCCGCGAGCCTAGAACAGCATGCGTCGTCCAGTTTCTGTTGTCTACAGTCTGGCGACTCCACTGGGGATAGAGAATCGGCCTCGAAACATATCTTGTAATGGTTGGATTTGTGTTTTAATTAACCATGTTTACTGTAAGT
Organism: Zanthoxylum bungeanum; assembly: GCA_019454045.1. NCBI lineage: Eukaryota > Viridiplantae > Streptophyta > Magnoliopsida > Sapindales > Rutaceae > Zanthoxylum > Zanthoxylum bungeanum. The sequence goes on along the minus strand of SKCR01008001.1, from coordinate 1,360 downwards.
TTAAGGAATTTAATCAAAGACATTGTTAGGGCTAGGTGATGTTTGGTGTCTTCCTTCACTCACTACCTTTTTATAGGAAAAGCCGAAGGCACCTAGATAATCATTTTCCTAGGGGATGGTTGGTGTCTTCCTTCACTCACTACCTCTTTATAAGGAAAAGCTGAGAAGGCATCTAGATAATCATCTCATGTGATAGACTAATTTGGAGGACTCGTTGTTTATTCCTGTCACCAAGCGATAAGAGCCTAAGGGGCTTGGGTATCCACTGCGAGCCTTGCTCCGCCCTCCCTCTGGGGAATCTACAACGGGAAGTCCATTTGACAGTTAGTCACATACCTTAACTTGTTGACATATAAGGTGCACTCACTTGGTCGTTTGAACCCTTGAATGGGGAGTCCTAGTTGTTGGTAATCCTTTGTCAATAAGGGCCTTTGTTTACATTCTTGAAACCTACACATGAACCTTATTTTTATGACCTTTAGAAATTATTTACTATGCTTGTGTTTGGGAACATTGTCGCTTGGATCTATTTGGACCACTTGTCATGGATATGAGCTTGTTGGGCCATTTAAACTGGGACAAGAACGTTTTTCATGACTATTGGGCCAAAGGCTTCTAAGTGATTAATGAGCCGCTTTGTGATTGTGTTCGGGACGTTACTATTTGGATTTAGTCGGGTTCTTTGCCATGAGATGTGAACTCATTGGGCCATTTAAACTGGGATGGGTTCACTCTTATGATAATTAGCCCGAAAGATCCTAAAATAATAACGAGCCGATTTGATTGAGAGTTTTAATTTATTTAGTATGCTATATGTACCTCATACACCTCACGCATACATGCATCATGCTAACCCTTATGTTTTAAAAGCCATCATAGATACCTGTTGGGTTAGGGAAGGGAAAAGACTCACCAAGAAGACAGTGACAACCATGAGTGAATCCGGCAATGAGGTATCCCGTATGGATCAGTTAGAGAACGGTCTCGCCAAAATTACTGAACAGTTGCAAGCCTTGACTACTGCTATGGCTGGTATGACTGTGCCCCGTGCTGGAGGAAATTCTGAGAATGTGAGGCATGAGGAGCCTCCGATTGGGTTGAGGGATGATACCCCCACTTTTGATGATGATATGGCAGAGTATGCAGCAGGCAGAATATCTGGGTCACAAACAGAATTACAGAAACTTCGGGATCAGGTTGAGTCAGTTACCCGCAAGATGAGGGGTAAGAATGAAGATTTGCTGGATTATGACACACTGACCTTCGAGGAACAGTTGCCAGCACAGTTCAAGATGCCTGATATGGCTAAGTTTAACGGGAATGGGGATCCAAGGGTGCATCTCCGACAATTTGTATCAGT
>SKCR01008000.1:0-24194 GCA_019454045.1 Zanthoxylum bungeanum | reverse complement strand
AGCTTGGAATACAAAAGCTTGGAGCTTCAAGTCTTCTTCCTCCTCTTGGTCGAATCTTCCACAACTTGGAGCTTCTACCATTTGATCATCTTCTTCATCACAAGGTATTGTAAGTATGATTCCGCCATACTTCATGTTTATATATATTCTTTATAGTATTTCACATGCTTAATCTTTGTTTGGGACATATTATAGAAACCAACAACACGATCGTCGGAAGGGTGGATGCTCCGCAACTCTCCCGGTTCACTGGTTCACTGTTCTCGTTCGTTGTCTTTACTGTTTTGCTTGCGGCTCGAACTCCGTTCTGCTCCTATTTCCTCTTTATCTTTTGCTTACTGTTTTTGGGTGTCTTCTTCTTGTAGTTTTTATGTGTTGTGTATGAGTTAGAGACTAGCTAGCTAGGGTTGAGAAGGTTGGTGAAGGGTTCTTTTTATAGGCAAAGGGTTAGGCTTGACAAGGAAAGAGATTTGGCTAATTAAAGAGGGATTTGATTTGGTGTTGGATAAGGGAAGTAAGAGATTGAGGGGGGACAAATCTTGGCTAGATAGGGAAGGTTGAATATTTGATTGGCTTGGATTAGGAATACAATATTTTAAGTTTGGGAATAATCTTATTAGATTGGGAATATAATTGGTTGATTGATTTTAATTAGGCATGATTATATTTTGATTTAGTGTGTGATTTGTTTAATTTAGGCATGATTTTAGTTTAAGTTGGTAATTGTTTATTTTATGTTTGGTATATGTTTTATTTAATCATTTAATTAATTTAATTATTATATTATTTAGTTAATGTTTTAATTAATATTTATTTATTTAATTGGGATGTGTTTTATGGGCTTTGGGGGGCTAATTGGGCTGGATGTGAGGCTAGCAGCAAAACCAGAATTACCGACACCGTTCGAACGCTTCCTCGAACGCGGCACGAACGCCCGCAATCCGTTTGACGTTCGAACGTAAACATGAACGCAGCACTAACGAAAACAGTGAACCTTGTTTATTCTGAATTTCCCCTTCCGATGTCCATTTCCCGTGACCTCCGTGACTTAAAAGGTAGTGTCTCCAAAATGAGACTCATCATAGGGACTTATGTGTAAAAATGCAGTGCCTACAGTCGCCCCCACTTTGATGGGACTTGTGTAATGTGCAACAGTGACAATCCTATCAAAGTTATGCAATGCATTTCTACTTACCTGGCTCGCCAGCTGCCACTTGACTTACCATGTGTCGAGTTGAGTTGATTTGGTGGTGAGGTGCCGCGACCTCTGGTTCATTCTCGAACCGTGCTCTATTTTTAGAGTGTTGCTGTGATATGATTTGATGAAGTCCATTCCCGAACTGTCACCGTGTTGTGGTCCATTCCCGAACCGATCTCCATTCCCGGAGTGCCATTCCGGCGTGCTCATTCCCGAGCTGTCCATTCCCGGACTATATCTCCATTCTCGGAGTGCCATTCCCGGCGTGCTCATTCCCGAGCTGTCCATTCCCGGACTATCCATTCCCGGACTATATCTCCATTCTCGGAGTGCCATTCCCGGCGTGCCATTCCGGCGTGCTCATTCCTGAGCTGTTGCGATGAGGCTTTATTCCTCCCGAGCTTTATTCTCGAACTGTTGAGATGATGCTTTATTCCTCCCGAGCTTTATTCCCGAACTGTTGAGATGAGGCTTTATTCCTCCCGAACTTTATTCCCGAACTGTACTGACATGAGGCTTTATTCCCCTTGAGCTTTGTTCTCAAACTTATACTGATATGAGGCTTTCTTCCCCTGGGCTTTGTTCCCTGACTGTGTTAACTGTGGGCTTTGTCCCCGAACTGTATTGAATGTGGGCTTTATTCCCGAGTTTGTAGGCTTTCTTCCTGAACTGTACTGAATGTGGGCTTTATTCCCGTACTGAGCTGAATGCAGGCTTTCTTCCTGAACCGAACTAGATGCAGGCTTTATTCCTGAACTGTTACTGTAAGGTGGTCCATTCCCGGACCGTTCTGTAAGATGGTTTATTCCCGAACCGTTACTGTGAGGTGGTTCATTCCCGAACCGTGCTTCCATTCTTGGAGTGCCATTCCCGGCTTGTTCATTCTTGAACTGTCCATTCCCGGACCATATCTCCATTCTCGGAGTGTCATTTCCGACTTGTTCATTCTTGAACTCTGCTCCATTCTTGGATTGCCATTCTCGGCTTGTTCATTCTTGAACTGTCCATTCCCGGACCATATCTCCATTCTCGGAGTGTCATTTCCGACTTGTTCATTCTTGAACTCTGCTCCATTCTTGGATTGCCATTCTCGGCTTGTTCATTCTCGAGCTGTCCATTCCCGGACTATATCTCCATTCTCGGAGTGTAGCTGTGACGTAGTGTGATGAAGTCCATTCCCGAACTGTCATCGTTATGGTCCATTCCCGAACCGATCTCCATTCCCGGAGTGTTGTTGTGATATGATGTGATGAAGTCCATTCTCGAACTGTCACCGTTGTGGTCCATTCCCGAACCGATCTCCATTCCCGGAGTGTCATTTCCGACTTGTTCATTCTTGAACTGCCCATTCCCGGACCATATCTCCATTCTCGGAGTGTCATTTCCGACTTGTTCATTCTTGAACTGCCCATTCCCGGACTATATCTCCATTCTCGGAGTGCCATTCTTGGCAGAATTGATCTGATGTAATATGGGCCTCGACCCCAGAATGCCATACCCGGCAATGCTGATACTGATGTAATATGGGCCTCGACCCTGGGACTCATTCCCAAACTGTGTTTGATGTGGGCCTCGACCCTGGGACTCATCCCCAAAACTGATGTTGAAGTGGGCCTCGGCCCCAACTGCTACTGACATGGGCCTCGCCCCCAGATTGATGCTGATGTGGGCCTCGACCCTCAGGATTCATCCCGAGCTGTGTTCGACGTGGGCCTCGACCCTGGGACTCATCCCCAAAACTAATTGCTGAAGTGGGCCTCAGCCCCAACTGCTACTGTCATGGGCCTCGCCCCCAGATTGATGCTGATGTGGGCCTCGACCCTCGGATTCATTCCCAAACTGTGTTTGATGTGGGCCTCGACCCTGGGACTCATCCCCAAAACTGATGTTGAAGTGGGCCTCGGCCCCAACTGCTACTGACATGGGCCTCGCCCCCAGATTGATGCTGATGCGGGCCTCGACCCTTGGATTCATTCCCAAATTCTTCTGATGTGGGCCTCGGCCCTGTGATTCATTCCAAAATTCTGCTGATGTGGGCCTCGACCCTGGGATTCATTCCCTGGATTCATTCCAAAATTCTGTTGATGTGGGCCTCGGCCGCGGAATGATGTGGGCTTCGCCCTAAACTGATATTGATATGGGCCTCGCCCCCAGACTGATACAGCTGATATGGGCCTCGCCCCCAGACTGATACTGATATGGGCCTCGCCCCAAGACTGATACTGCTGATATGGGTCTCGCCCCCAGACTGATACTGCTGATATGGGCCTCGCCCCCAGACTGATACAGCTGATATGGGCCTCGCCCCCAGACTGATACTGATATGGGCCTTGCCCCAAGACTGATACTGCTGATATGGGCCTCGCCCCCAGACTGATACTGCTGATATGGGCCTCGCCCCCAAACTGATACAGATACGGGCCTCACCCCTGTGATTCATTTCTGAAACTGCTGACATGGGCCTCAACCCCGGGATTCATTCCAACACTCTGACGATGTGGGCCTCGACCCTGGGACTCATCCCCAAAACTACTACTCATATGTTACTGATTCTGGTTGTCTTGTCTTTGCCGCTTTCTCTTTTTCTCTTCTGAAACCTGTTATTACAAAACAGAACAAACACAAAAGGGATGCAAAAATGTGTTACGTGTATGCATGCATGCATGATTGGGTTTCCTATCCCATTGAGCTAGGTCTTCTGCCAGTATTCTTGGTGGCTGCTTGGTCTTTTGACAAGTCTGTCATCTTCCCTAACCAACATGCATCTATGATGGCTTTTAAATCAAAAGGGAGTTAACATGGTGCATGTATGCATGAGGTGCATGTGATACATGTGATGCATGTGATACAAGAAATATATCAACTCTTTAAAATTTGCACACAAATCGGCCCATCATCATTTTAGAAGTTTTTGGGCTAACTGCCATAGGAGTGGACTCGTCCCAGTTTAAATGGCCCAACGAGTTCACATCTCATGACAAGGAGTCCAACTAAATCCAAATGGTAATGTTCCGAACACAAGCACAAAGAAAGATAATGCAAACATACAACAATAATTTCTACAATGGCTCATCAACATTTCAGAAGCTTTTGGCCTAATAGTCATAAGGTACGAACTTGCCCCAGTTTAAATGGCCCAACAAGCCCGCATTTCTGACAATAGTCCAACTGCATCCAAATGAGGATGGTCCACAAGCACATATTCAAGGAAATAATTGCTACTTTAGCCAACCCAGTCTATGGGTGGGTTAGTAAGAGTATAGACAAAGGCTCTCACCGGCGAAGGATGGCCCACAACTAGGTCTCCCCACTCAAGGGTTTGAGCAACCAAGTGAGCGCACCATTTTTTATACACTAAGGTACGTGCCAATGAGCTATGGTGTGTGACGGACTGTCAAATGGATTTCCCGTTGTAGATCCCCCAGAGGGAAGTTGGAGCGAGGCTCACTTAAATACCCAAGCCTCTTAGGCTCTTATCGCTTGTTGTCAGGAATAAACAACGAGTCCTCCAAATTAGTCCATCACAATAGGCTAACAGTAGATGGCTATCTAGGTGCCTTCACAGCTTTTCCTTCTAGAAAGGTAGTGAATGAAGGAAGACACCAAACGATTACCTAGCCTAAAAATGCCTTTGATTAAACCCTCACTTTATCCACTATAGACACGGTCAATTAAAACATAAATCCAATCATTACAAGACAATATTCGGGGCCGATTCTCTATCCCCAGTGGAGTCGCCAGACTGTAGGACACAGGACCTGGGCGACGCCGTTCCTAGGCTCGCGGCCTAGTTGGGAAGGATTACATAGCATGGAGTCGCCACCCGGTGTGAACCGGGACAAAGATTTAAGGCCGCACTCACCCCTCGCAAGGGAAAACCTCAAACCGTTGGGTTCGGAATGGTCCCTTACTTATGTCACTTGTAATGAAAGGATTCATGTAATAATTTAACTAAGCTTAAGTAACACTTATTTCCAAGAGTATCATGCTTCTAAATTCTCATATGCAAAATAAAACTTATGTGTACATTTTTACATATATCTCATATTCAAAATTGCATGCTTAATATATCTCAAGATAGCAATGAACATACAAAATACATATCACATTCGGGAAAACACAAGCACACATATTGACCCTACAAGCACACATATGGGCACTTTTCCAAGCGGTACGTGGAATTGTAGCCCAAGTACAGACCGCACTACCGTCCATTCGGAATCGGCTACGGAGTTTACGTATGGGTTTCCATCCGATATACCGCAAGAAATAATACTCAAATGTTATCATGACATAAGCATACGAATTGTAATACATTGACACATTTGCACAAGAAAGATCAATCAATAGGCAATTATGCATGAATATAATAAGACAGACTCAGTTCAGTGTGTGTGCGTTCGTGTAGCGTTCGTAAACGCGTTCGAACGGAAATGAAACAGAATGCTCACGTTCGAGTAGCGTTCGTAAACGCGTTCGAACGGAAATGAAACAGAATGTTCGCGTTCGAGTAGCGTTCGTAAACGCGTTCGAACGGAAATGAAACAGAATGCTCGCGTTCGTATGGCGTTTGATAACACGTTCGAACGGAAATGAGACCTGATGCGTGATAAGGCAAAAATGCATGCGCGTTCGAGTTGCGTTCGTAAACGCGTTCGAACGGGAACGGACCTGATGCATGAAATGGGACACCATGCATAAACAACAAAATAAAGGGGCGCGGCGAAGTACTGCCGTAAAGGTGGCCTTTTGGGGGCTCTTGATCTCTCAAAGAGAGGACCTTTAGACCAACATACTAAGCCCATGCGCGTCACATCACATCATGCATACAAACACAAAGACAATCATACTATTCTAAGTATGTCCGATTGAACGTGTCTTGCATCCAACCGAACACACATCAACCGGCGCGGCGAAGTAGTGTCACAAAGGTGGCCTTTTCGGCTCTTTGTCTCCCAAATGGAGGACCTTGGACTAACTCACTAAGCCCATGCGCTTGGTTGAATCATGCATACGAAAACAACATATTGAATTCAAGTAAAGAAAACTAAATAAACAAAAGCAACACAATACAAAAGAAAGATGGTGCCGTTTACCCAAGCGGTACGTGGAGTTGTGGCCCGAGTACAGATCATATTACCGTCCATTCGGAATCGGCTATGAAATTTATGTCCGGGTTTCCATCCGATATACCGCGAGAGTTGACACATCTCTCATTCATCCAATACCCACAACATATTACATCTCATAATTCATGCATATTTATCTACTCAAAGACCACAACATGCATTCATAGACGACTCTCATGCGAATAGAATTCAATAAAAAAATGAATATAAACTAATGAAAAGGTACCCTCAGGTCTAACCTTTTAAATCACCTCTCGGATGTACGGTACACGATCGTCGGAAGGGTGGATGCTCCGCAACTCTCCCGGTTCACTGGTTCACTGTTCTCGTTCGTTGTCTTTACTGTTTTGCTTGCGGCTCGAACTCCGTTCTGCTCCTATTTCCTCTTTATCTTTTGCTTACTGTTTTTGGGTGTCTTATTCTTGTAGTTTTTATGTGTGTTGTGTATGAGTTAGAGACTAGCTAGCTAGGGTTGAGAAGGTTGGTGAAGGGTTCTTTTTATAGGCAAAGGGTTAGGCTTGACAAGGAAAGAGATTTGGCTAATTAAAGAGGGATTTGATTTGGTGTTGGATAAGGGAAGTAAGAGATTGAGGGGGGACAAATCTTGGCTAGATAGGGAAGGTTGAATATTTGATTGGCTTGGATTAGGAATACAATATTTTAAGTTTGGGAATAATCTTATTAGATTGGGAATATAATTGGTTGATTGATTTTAATTAGGCATGATTATATTTTGATTTAGTGTGTGATTTGTTTAATTTAGGCATGATTTTAGTTTAAGTTGGTAATTGTTTATTTTATGTTTGGTATATGTTTTATTAATCATTTAATTAATTTAATTATTATATTATTTAGTTAATGTTTTAATTAATATTTATTATTTAAATTGGGATGTGTTTTATGGGCTTTGGGGGGCTAATTGGGCTGGATGTGAGGCTAGCAGCAAAACCAGAATTACCGACACCGTTCGAACGCTTCCTCGAACGCGGCACGAACGCCCGCAATCCGTTTGACGTTCGAACGTAAACATGAACGCAGCACTAACGAAAACAGTGAACCTTGTTTATTCTGAATTTCCCCTTCCAATGTCCGTTTCCCGTGACCTCCGTGACTTAAAAGGTAGTGTCTCCAAAATGAGACTCATCATAGGGACTTATGTGTAAAAATGCAGTGCCTACAATAATCTTTGGAAGATTCATGTAATGATAACTTAAATGCTTAATCCATTAAGCTTGTCGCAGTAGACTCCTTAATTTTTGAATCAGAACTAAGGATTAGATCTTTAAAGTATGATAATGAAATTGAAGGATCTTCATAAATGTATCTTTCGATTTTAGAAGTACTAAATTGCAATAAATAACTCTTGGGGAGTTAATGACTATTCTCAATGAGACAAAGTCAAAGTTTGCAATAAGGCAAGTAGCGCAAGGCGCACCTTACTTCGATATTCTAGAAACCCGAGGCTAGGCCAAAGGCTTATGGAATGTGGAAAATGGCAAAGGCAAAATTGTTGGTAATTATCTAGGTCCCAAGATCAAACAAGACATGAAAACATGCGTGAATACACCAACGAAGATAGCGGAATACTTACATTGATCGGTTATGTCGATTTGAAGACGAATCAAGGCCAAAAACGTACTGCCTTTGTAAGCCCACTGCAGCAGTCCATGCTCACTGTCTTGGCAGTTTCGGGTCTCAAAACGAAGCTCCAAACTCCGTCGGATGAATCCCGCCTCATGGTGTGAACCTCCCTACCACCTTCGCAAGACTTGTAAGTGTGCTAGCACTTGATTTCTCACCATGAAAAACCACTTGGCTTCCTTTGTTCACGCCAAATTGATTCCAAACCAGTCCATTTTTTTGTTTTTGGGCGTGAGAGAAGAGAGAATTTTGAGAGAGATGATCTTGTGTTATTAAAATGATTTACCAAAAATCAATTTATATTTATGCCATAATTTTATTTAATTAATAATAAAATTATGACACAAAACATGCAATGGCTTAGAGTGTCAAACACTCAAACTCCATGCAATGACATTGAGTGCAATGTACACAATCTACATGCAAAGCATTAGAATGACATGTGTCATGTGGGCCCCACACGTTTCCAAATGAAAGTGGGCCCACGTGCACTCACGCGTTCGGGTTCGATATTTCCGAAATACCGAGCTTACGTCGCGACGTTAATTCAATCGAATTTAAATAAATAATTGCGCCTAGCGAATTTATTATTTACGTCGCTAACGAATTATTCTAAATTAACTCGTTTGCCCGAATTAAAATCTGATTTTAATTCCGCGTCGAAATCTAATTTCGTCTAATATATCGAATATATTAATATCGATTAATTCCGAATTAATCGTTCTCTCTCTTTAGACGACATTTTATCCCGGATAAAACATCTCCGTTATTAATCCTAGATTAATTTTCTCTCTCTTCTATTATAATCCCAGATTATTCAAGAGTGCGAGTTGTGCGTCATCGGTGGATTATCGGGAAGCGACCCATGAGATCCCCGGATAATCTGGCAGTAAATACGGTCGTCGGAGTATCCGAATCACGTACGTACCAAGTACTACGTTCTACCGATTTACGAGACAAGGTCGACTCCTAGCAAAGCACCAAGTCTACCTAATTCTCCGGACATATCATTTAAGAATATTAAGATCTGTATCAAGCGTAGTATACTAATGTATTGTGCATATCGGCCCAGTATCGGATAGTCACGTGCTAGGGCTGGGGCTGGATAAGTGTCTGCCCCGTCCGAAACACATATCGGATGTCTGGTAACTAGTCTCTATAATCGGATATTGATGACCTGGTCATAATATCACGATTGGATGCGCATCACTTTAAGAGCACTAATACCGTATCCTGCGTGACATCATCTCCATTATGACTGGAGTGACACTTCCGTCTTGACATCACATCCAATACACTACGATTCTCAATATACCCGGCATTGGCGTACACAGAACCGGTTACAGTCCTAGACGACCTCAACTAAAGTATATCGATTGTCGTAAGCATTAGCGATGTAAGTCTCAGGTTAAGACTATACACACCTACCTTGATTTCGGCCTCCCATAGACACATCGTCATAATACCAATGGGATTCCGAGGGGTCTATCCAGAGCGAAGCTGTTTCCCGTACCATCGGTGAAACACGACCTCCTATCGCACTTGCATAAGTATCCAATACTTATATAAATGAGAACTATGTCGTTGTGCCCTCACAACGCGCACAAGTGCAATACTAGCCTATTCCGCATTATCGATGTCCAGTCTCGATAATACTACGGCTAGGGATATTTAATGATTAATCCTTCGTGGACTGATACTGTCTCATATCATCTCAATCCAGGAACTAATCATAGGGACCTCTCTTCATTTATATATCTTGGTGATCTAATCACAAATGATGAGAGTGCAATTTCCTTATTACATAGTTAATTTGCTACACAACACAATGATCTGTGCAAATAGTGACGCTATGGGTCATATTATCCAACAATCTCCCACTTGGCACATAGCCAGTCACTGAGTGTCTAACACCGAACTATGTACAATTCGCTCAAATTGCTGAGGAAAGGTTTTCGTCAGCGGATTTGTATGATTATCGTCTGACGCGATTTATACGATCATCACATCGCCACGATGTATGATCCGAACGAATCAGATGAATATAGAAGTATATATCTGGATCGTCGATGAGACCTTTAATTCTTTAGCCTTGTGCTGACGCCTAGCTCAGCTGCTAACAGAACTATATCTAATCTAATTAGATTTATTATCGACCCAAATGGCTTCTATTGCTGCCTCAGCTGCAGCAATAATCCGCATTTGTTGTTTATTCGGCAACAGTTATCTTACTCGGAAGATTTCCAGCTCACTGTCCCAGTGTTCAAACTTTATAGTACCGCAGTATTTACCGGTTTGGAAACTTGCAACAGTGATCCCTGTCACTTCAAGTTCTCCATCTCCATAGTTAAGACAACATCTTTAGTTCTCTCAGATACTAACAGATGTTCTTAATTTCAATCCAGTGACTATCACTTGGATTGACCCGATTGTGACTCCATATGCTCAAAGCGTATGAGACACCAATACAAGTACATTTTAAATGTACAATTTCCCAGAGAGTGTTAACAACTCCAAATCTATCCCAGTAGATTTTTATTCCTTGAATAAAGGTTGTTACTCCCCAGAATTCTACGGAGAATTTCTATGAAAGAATATCTATGAAAGCCAAGCTTTCACCAATTGCTATATGGGAAATTTAACTGTCAGTGCGCTCCCACTAACCTCCTTATATACACAAGAATTATTTCGTTTTGAGTCAAATCATAAACCATTATGATTATTTCAAAACGACAGTTCCAAGAACCTTATGCTTGCATCATCCAAACATGGATCGAATAACCCGCAAACCTGGTTTGTCGGTTATACAAAATCGTCAGGATGTTGTAAACATCCTCCAAAAGGTTTCCTTTTCAGGAAAGCGATTTTGATTTGTAACTGACATATTTCATAATGAAATATACAGTTATCAACAAGCATCTTCAAAATGGATTTACCATGGCAACAGGTAAAAGGTTGAACCGTTATTAACACAATGTTGATAACGATACCTTTCCGTCAAAACCTTAGGTTTGCACGTTGGTATGTTGCCTTCCATGTATGTCTTCCTTGAAGACGTTTAATGTACCATAGGCACAATGCCTTATGGTACAACAACTAGTATCCAAATAGTTGTTATAACATGGAATCCATTTCGGACTCATGGCATTTTGCCATAACAGGGAGTCAATACCTCGTATTACTTCCTTTAAACGTAGTCAGATGGTACACCTCCATAAGATTGACATCATTATGGGGTGAGATCAGAAACCCATACCCTAGGTTGTTTTCTGACTCTATCCGATTTACGAAGTTCTTGTGTATTTGAAGATTAATGGTATAGTTTCATCATAGATGAACTATTTGTGTTCCATTAAGGACTTCGTGCCTTGAACAGTGTACTCCGATTTCATCGAGTATCACTATCCTCCCACTGACCATTGCATATCGGTATTCCTCTCAGGAAAACCGCATGGTGAGCAACAATTACATTGTTCTCATGTGAGATTTATAAGTACTATTTTAAGGTTTCCCTTAGGATAACTTATATTGGCACTTATCCAATTGGGTCTTTTAGTTTGGTATCATCCAAACGTTATGCCTGGCATACCCAAATTATCAGGAATGAGAAACCTCGTTTCTTCCCTGTTCATATCCTATATGATATCTGTCAAACAGATTTATATGGAACCTTATTCTAAATAAGTTTTGCACTGTTAATACATATCCTATGAAGGAAATTGTAGCTCAGAGCGACTCGTGATAAACCTTATCATGTCCAACAAAATTTGGTTTTTAGTTTGGACACACCGTCAAACTGACGTGTCTCGGGAGGAGTCCTCATCTGAAAGAATACTATACTCTTTCATGTATGTTTGAAACTTACTGCTTAAGTATTTTCCATTATGGCCTTACCGTGGCGGAATAATACTATAGCCGATCTGTTTTTCTATTTCGTGTCGAAACTCTGATGTTTCCGATTTGTGTTCTTCAAAAAAGTAACACATAACCATAACGTGATGCTACATCCGTCAAGGTCACGAAATATTCATGTTCATATCTACCCTAGCTAGATATGGGCCCACTATCTTCACCATGAATAGGGCTAACAGATCGGTGGCCTTTTTACTATTACCAAGTAAATAGCATTTTAGGTATTTAACCTAATAAACTAGATTCGTAGACCTTATTTGAATAGTCAAATCAGTCCTAGTACCCACTCTTAAAAGGTGTGGATATACAAGTCTTGTTTAATTGTGTCCTAGACAACAATGCCACAAATAAGTCTCCATTGATCAAATCAATTTAAGCTATTTATTTGTCATTTTATATGTTTGAGATTTTATTATATTCAAAATATAAATTCTGTTATTTACATCAATGTATTTATCTCAGTATCATCTTTATATAATGAAAACACTTTAGTGTTCTAGAATATAAAGGTTTTATCCGCATCGGATTAAACACTGATATAGAGATAATGTCTCTAGTCAAACTAGTTACATTATAACATTTCCTAATTTAAGTACATACCCAAAGGGTAGTTCCTAACTTAGGTATCTACGGTCGAAACAGCGACTTTCGTCCCGTTTCCAATTCGCAGAGAAATCTCGGCTTGAAGCCAGTATCCAGCTCACAGCGGATTCTGAACGTCAATACATATATATATTATGTACCACACTAAGTATTAAAATCCAATTTCAATACTAGTAGTAAACATAACTTTGACAATATTTTTAAAGTTAGAGCCTCGCCCTATCTTTAATTCCTTCGTGTCTTCCATATCAAATGGTAGTCACTTTGGGATATGTCAATTATCTTTTCAATATTTCACAAACCTTTGGCCAAGCCTTGGGTTTTAGAATATCGAAATGATATGCACCTTGTGCTACATGCCCAATTGCAAACTTTGACTTTTCTCCACTAGAATAGTCAATTAATTGCAACTTTAATACTTTTAAATCTAAAGATAGATAGATTTATTATAAGTATTTAATTAAGCACTAAAGTCATCATCACAAATCTTCCAAAGACTTTATGCTCTACTATTGCTTAATTAGGCTTAGTCATAATAAGTTATTTTATCAAATAAATTAACCTATTATTAGTTCCCAATATGAAAATTAAATCATTTAAAGCATTTAATCCAATGATTATATATTTTCAACTTTTCAATTCTTTCTTGATTTTAATAGTCCAACTATTTAATCAATTTAATAAGGTACTATTTATATAATGATTACAATAATCCAATTATTTAATCAACTATAATTTTAATATTGATTACTATAATCTAATTATAAAATCAACTATCATTTTAATTCAATTATATTGATTACTATAATCCAATTATAAAATCAACTATATATTGAATGAGTTTGTATATAGTCCAAACTATATATATATTTAAAACACACATAAAATATTAGTCCAACTAATACTTTTGATTAATATGACGAGTAAAATATAGATGAGCGCGTTTAGCGAGTATTAGAACGAATGTTGCAAATTCAATATATTGCCTCCCACTATTTTTCGTCGAGCCTCTAACCCTCTGTCGAGTACTCGGGAAACCGTGTTTCCTAGTGGGCTAGGATCCCGTTAAAGTATCACACAATCTTGACTTTGGCCAACAAATTGTATGATAGTTAACTAGGTAGATCTCGAAGATCAATTGGATCCCATCCAACTCCTAGATCCAGTAGGTGGACATCCAAGTCCCAAACATATATCTTATATATGCCTATATATAGAATATATATACCCTAACCATTTTCCTCTGAATCAACTAGGCCTTGGCTTTGGCACAACAAACCTAATGATCCCAGTCAAGCGCGGACCCATTGACATGGAAGCTTCGTAATCAATGTCGTTGGACAAGAAGTGGTCTTGACTTTGGCCAACAAACCACAACTTGGACACGACACCGATATGGAACAAAGCCTCGTGATTAAAACACATCTTCGAAGGACAAGGGCTTGACTTTGGCCAACAACCCCTGCCAATCTCGGATCTTGAGTAAGAATCACTCAATGGAAGGAAAATAAACGCTTGATATTTAACGAGGGTTTTTCGCGTGCAAATTGGCTACCAATTTAATTATCTTTGTTAAGGTCTCATCATCATACACCCTTAAACATGCATTCTAAATACATAATAAAGCGAGTATGAAAATAAATAATAATGATATGCGGATGGATACTTAACACATTGATCCTAGATCAAATCTCTCCCTTTCTCACTCAAGCTAGCACTAGTATTACTTCTACCCGTTACACTACACTTCTAAAGAAACCTCATATACATAGAGGGGAATAGGTGAGAAGAGAATACAAAGAGAATAGAGGTGATAAGGCTGGACACGCAGGTCCAATTTAATAAATCGAATTTATTACAACAATTTCTAAAATTGCCCACCCGTCTAATATCCATCCGATATACATTATTCAACACAACCACGTATTCACACACATAAGCATGCTATCAATCAATCTAATCAAATTAATTAATCTGATAATTAAGTGATCATCCAATGTTCAAACAACGATTTGATTTTGTTCGAGTCAAACTCGTTTTTGCGAATAAGTACTTAAAGTACGAATTCATGAATTAAATTAAACTACATCATTAAATCTAATTTAACATGTATTTAATACTAATTCACTATTCAATTCCAAATTAAATATTACACTTTTATTTAATAAACCTTTTACGATTTAAATTCCAAATCTAATCGTAACGCGTCTCAAAGACGATTAACTATCAATATCAATTCAATTAAAGTCCAATGGGCTTTTGATTGATTTCTTAAGGCGTGGACTTTTGGTCAACTCGGGTCAAACCGATAACCAAAGTCCAATCCGGGATTTACCCCATAAGCCCATAAATCAATCTTGGCCCATTAGGCCCAATTGAACTTGAAAGGTTCATTAAGTCGCATTTGGGCTTTATGGTCAAGGTTTTGGGCCCAATTGGATCCAATCCATTTGGCCTAAACCAAACTTGATAAATCAAGCCCAATAGGCCCAATTACAATTAAAGTCCAATTTCCAAAATTAGGCCCAATTAATTAAATATGACAAATCTAATTTCATATTCAATTAAAATCCAGTGTTATACATGATTAATCAACTAAATCAATATTTCTAAAACACCATATTAGTCCAATTAATCATGCTTAATTCATTATTACATGTCCAACACACAAATTGAAAAATCAAACCCTTTTACATGCTTCAAGCTCTCGGCCAAGGAGGATTTTGTGTCCGATTCGGTTTCAATCCAATGAACCTACAACGACATTAAATCACCATCCAATTGATTACATCACCTCCAATGTCATAAATCAAAAATACCAAGCCAATTAAGGGCATACACATTCGGCAACACAAGGATTTTGGGGTTTTTGTCCAATTCGAAATCCAATCAATTATTCAATTTAACATCAACCTAAATGATTTCAATTTCATGAATTCAAATCAAAAACATCCAAGAATCCCAAATACATACACATTCGGCCAAGGTGAGAATTTTGGGGATTTTATTTCAATTCAACATTCAATCTAATCTTAAAATTAACATCAGCCATCATCATTACAACCCATCCAATGAATCAATGAAAAAAATTCCAAATTTCCAAACACATCCCACATGGCCAACATTCCATTGGGCAAAATTGATCCAATCCTATTTTGTTGAACTTGATCAAATCAATCTTCAATAAAGATCATTTAAACATCAATTAAAATTAACCAAATCATGCTCAAATCAAATACCCATATTAGTCACATTCGGCCAAGATGACAAATTTGGGGAAAATATTCTAAATCATTTTTCACAAATTGGTCCAACCAAAATGAAATTAACATGTTATAAGCATACTACACAACAATTAACTCAAATCATGCTCAACAAACATTTACCCAAATTTTAAGCCCTAAAATTTCATGCTTGTCAACATTAGCTCTTGATGCCATTGTTGGTAATTATCTAGGTCCCAAGATCAAACAAGACATGAAAAAATGCGTGAATACACCAACGAAGATAGCGGAATACTTACATTGATCGGTTATGTCGATTTGAAGACGAATCAAGGCCAAAAACGTACTGCCTTTGTAAGCCCACTGCAGCAGCATGCTCACTGCTCTTGGCAGTTTCGGGTCTCAAAACGAAGCTCCAAACTCCGTCGGATGAATCCCGCCTCATGGGTGAACCTCCCTACCACCTTCGCAAGACTTGTAAGTGTGCTAGCACTTGATTTCTCACCATGAGAAACCACTCTTGGCTTCCCTTGGTTCACGCCAAATTGATTCAAACCAGTCCATTTTTTTTTTGTTTTTGGGCGTGAGAGAAGAGAGGAATTTTGAGAGAGATGATCTTGTGTTGTATTAAAATGATTTACCAAAAATCAATTTATATTTATGCCATAATTTTTATTAATTAATAATAAAATTATGACACAAAACATGCAATGGCTTAGAGTGTCAAACACTCAAACTCCATGCAATGACATTGAGTGCAATGTACACAATCTACATGCAAAGCATTAGAATGACATGTGTCATGTGGGCCCCACACGTTTCCAAATGAAAGTGGGCCACGTGCACTCACGCGTTCGGGTTCGATATTTCCGAAATACCGAGCTTACGTCGCGACGTTAATTCAATCGAATTTAAATAAATAATTGCGCCTAGCGAAATTATTATTTACGTCGCTAACGAATTAATTCTAAATTAACTCGTTTGCCCGAATTAAAATCTGATTTTAATTCCGCGTCGAAATCTAATTTCGTCTAATATATCGAATATATTAATATATCGATTAATTCCGAATTAATCGTTCTCTCTCTTTAGACGACATTTTATCCGGATAAAACATCTCCGTTATTAATCCTAGATTAATTTTCTCTCTCTTCTATTATAATCCCAGATTATTCAAGAGTGCGAGTTGTGCGTCATCGGTGGATTATCGGGAAGCGACCCATGAGATCCCCGGATAATCTGGCAGTAAATACGGTCGTCGGAGTATCCGAATCACGTACGTACCAAGTACTACGTTCTACCGATTTACGAGACAAGGTCGACTCCTAGCAAAGCACCAAGTCTACCTAATTCTCCGGACATATCCATTTAAGAATATTAAGATCTGTATCAAGCGTAGTATACTAATGTATTGTGCATATCGGCCCAGTATCGGATAGTCACGTGCTAGGGCTGGGGCTGGATAAGTGTCTGCCCCGTCCGAAACACATATCGGATGTCTGGTAACTAGTCTCTATAATCGGATATTGATGACCTGGTCATAATATCACGATTGGATGCGCATCACTTTAAGAGCACTAATACCGTATCCTGCGTGACATCATCTCCATTATGACTGGAGTGACACTTCCGTCTTGACATCACATCCAATACACTACGATTCTCAATATACCGGCATTGGCGTACACAGAACCGGTTACAGTCCTAGACGACCTCAACTAAAGTATATCGATTGCGTAAGCATTAGCGATGTAAGTCGGTTAAGACTATACACACCTACCTTGATTTCGGCCTCCCATAGACACATCGTCATAATACCAATGGGATTCCGAGGGGTCTATCCAGAGCGAAGCTGTTTCCCGTACCATCGGTGTGAAACACGACCTCCTATCGCACTTGCATAAGTATCAATACTTATATATATGAGAACTATGTCGTTGTGCCTCACAACGCGCACAAGTGCAATACTAGCCTATTCCGCATTATCGATGTCCAGTCTCGATAATACTACGGCTAGGGATATTTAATGATTAATCCTTCGTGGACTGATACTGTCTCATATCATCTCAATCCAGGAATAATCATAGGGACCTCTCTTCATTTATATATCTTGGTGATCTAATCACAAATGATGAGAGTGCAATTTCCTTATTACATAGTTAATTTGCTACAAAAACACAATGATCTGTGCAAATAGTGAGCTCTGGGTCATATATCCAACAAAAAATCATTATAAACTTCTTGGAAGATAAAGGACATATCCCAAAATGTCTGCCTAAATGTGGCAAACGGGATCGCAGAAGAAGTGTGACTGCGTTTGGACAAAGCAGACATGAAGGAATTGAAGACGAGTAAGCTCTGACTTCAAATATGTTTGTCAATATTATGTTCATTACTAGTATTGAAATTGGATTTTTAAATACTTAGTGTGGTATATAAAATATATATTGATGTTACGAAATCTGTTATGAGCAGGATTAGGAAACTGTTATAATATAACTAGTTTTGCCTAGATTACATTATCTCTATATCAGTGTTTAACCCGCTGCGGGTGAACCTTTATATTATAGAACACTAAGTGTTTTATTATATAAAGATGATATTGAGATAAACACATTAGATGTGAATAACATCATTTATATTTTGAATATAAATAAATCTAAAACGTAAATAAATGACAAACAAATAGCTCAATCTGATTTGATAAGAAGAAACATATTATGGCATTTTTGTCTGGGACACAATCAAACAAGACTCGTATATCCGCACTTTTGAAGAGTGGGTACTCGGACTATTTTGATTCCAATCAAATAAAGTCTACGAATCCAGTTTATTGGGCAGAGTGCCTATAACTATATTTACGTGGTAAAAGTTTAAATGCCACCGATCTGTTAGCCCTAGTTCATAGTGAAACAAGTGGGCCCATGTCTATAGGAAACGCTTTCCCTCGTGCAGCGGAAGCGATTAGGCTCACTGATCGAACTTGAAAAAATTTTCTGCTCTTCCCTTTGCTTGGAAGAACCACAACAGTGGATTCACTGATGTTTTGGACAAAATCTCAGCTCCGGAATAGCCTTGAAACAGTCCCCGAACAGCCCTTGAACTGCAGTGAAATAACGAACTGTTTTTGACACGTTATTGGCGCGAACTGCACCCATTTTCAGGTCTTATTTGCGCCACTCACTGCTCAATTTCAGATATGATTTTTCTCCAAAATTCAATCCTAACACAGCCCTAAAATTATCCTAAAGTGTTTCCCAAAATCCCGAATGAAAACCAAACAAAATGGAGCTCTCTGAGAACTTGTATCTGCGCAAATTGCAGGGATTCCAAGGGCTGGTTGCCGTGACTTGTGTTAAGTATTTGGGGATGTTTTTCAATGTCACGAGGTCTTCTGAACTATGTCTCGACACTAACGGAGGGTAGTGTGGGCCTACAATCACAAATTAATCTCTAAACGGTTTAGAGAATAATCACACAAGCGAAAGAATTCTCAACTCTTGAGAGCTTGGAGAAGGAGATGGAGGCTAGGGTTTCTAATGACTTATGTATTAAAAATAAATCATAATTATCTTTTTAAACTTATGGTTAATTTGGTTCATAAAACAAATCAACAACTAGTCTCCCACTCTTTATGGAATTCGGCCAAGGGGTATAGGATTCCTTGTTTGATTTTTGCTTCCAAAAAATAACAAATCCTTCTCCCATTTGGACTCTTAATTTTCGGCAATGGTAGGGTAATAAGGATTTGATTTTTGTTTCTAAACAAACAAATCCTATTCTTAATAAAAGACTAGGAATTTCGGCCAATGATGGGTTTTAATTAGGATTTGATTTGTTTCCCAAACAAACAAATCATATTCCTTATCCAATAAAGAATCCTACCCGGTAATAATTCTTAGCCTTATTAAATTATATCATATATAATTTAATATTCTAATTTAATACTTATCATTTATAATATTAATACTTTATATTAACTTTTAATATAAAGTCTCATGTGTGATATAATTATTATTAATCATTTTATAATATTTATTCCTTTTGTGAGTATATAATTGGCCCATCCAATTATATTAGCTCCGCTATAGTAAATCGAGCTAGCACGGGGACCAAGTGGACCTACGGTTCTGAGCTCCAATAATCTCGAAATATTAATTAAGCTCTTAATTAAATATTCAGAATTATTAACTCCGGGTTATTCCACTAGAAACCCGAAGTTGCACTCTCGTTGCCATAGATGAAATATTAAGCTGAACCAAGTCGGTGTCCACAGATATAGTCATTGCATACGAATTGATCCCTCACGAATATCTCGTAATTAGAGCCGGGTCATAATGTCTGTTATACCCTTCTAATTATTTTTACCTTAAGTACCATTGATTCTCTAATGAACGATTTATTCACAACTGTTATGAATATTAATCTTTCTATTCGTAATAGAAAAACTTGAGCGCTCAACCCGTTCAAGTACCGAATCAACCCTTAAGAGAGATACTCATCTACTTCTCGTAAGAAGGAGTGAATTCCATGTCTATGTAAAACGTTCCCAGCTACATAACAGACTATGCCCCAAAGTACGTAGTTTTTGGTTTGGATTGCAACACCAACCTCACCTTTGTAAATCAAAGACACAACCCGTTATGCAGGAGTTCATAGTATACTCAGGATTAAGATCAATCCATATATGACCATCAAGTAGATCGAAATGACTTTCTTTGTTTAACGGATATTATAAGAATGTCATTTCTATCTAGGCCCAGTCCTATATGATCACATCATATAAGGTGCCTCTATTCTCATGTCTCTACATGGACGATCCGGATTAAGATCGTCATTCAAATATAGAATGGACCGCAGCTATAGATAAACCACAAACAAAATACCCGGTTTGTTTCCTCTCTATGGATTATTTAAGATTACTAACTTCAGTCTTAAATCCTCTGGTGCATGACGTTCATACACCAAGTCTGAAGGTACATAAGTAATCTACGGTATTTATGAAGATATACAATATGCGATATTGAACAAACAATTAGATAAATGAATAATGCATCCTTTTATTTCTAAACACATGAAGCCGTTTACATCACATGTAGCTCTAGGGCATACATCCCAACAATATCCCACTTGCACTAGAGCAAATGGGACATGTCTCGCAAACCTATACCATCTAGGTGACCATCAAACACTTTAGCTGACAAGGTCTTTGTAAACGGATCAGCAAGGTTCTCTGCGGATGCAATATTTGTGACGGTAACGTCGCCTCTTTGCACTATCTCCCTGATGAGATGATATTTCCTCTCTATATGCTTTACCCTCTGATGGCTTCTTGGTTCTTTGGAGTTTTCCACTGCTCCACTATTGTCGCAATAGAGGGTGAGTGGTTTATCCATATCTGGAACAACTTCCAGATCTCCCAAGAATTTACGGAGCCAGACTGCTTCTTTAGCTGCTTCACAAGCCGCTACATATTCAGCCTCCATGGTGGAGTCGACAATGCAAGATTGCTTTATACTCCGCCAAACAATAGCCCCACCACCTAGGGTGAACACTGATCCAGATGTTGATTTCCAGGAATCGACATCTGTTTGAAAATCAGAATCTGTATATCCTTTAGGATCATATCCTCTCCAGAATATACTAGCATATATAATCTCTCGTTCTCTTTAAATATTTGAGAATGTGTTTCACAGCCACCCAGTGATCCAATCCCGGATTTGACTGAAACCTACTGACTACTCCCACTGCAAAACAGATGTCTGGTCTCATGCATAACATGTCATACATGAGACTACCAACTGCTGAAGCGTATGGGATATGTCTCATTTCCTCAACGACTTGAGGTGTCTTAGGAGACTATTCCTTCGACAAATAAATTCGATGCGGATAAGGCAGATTGCCTTTCTTGGAATTCTGCATCCCGAATCGCACAAGAATCTTGTCGATGTAGGATGCCTGAGACATAGCTAATAGTCGTTTCTTGCGATCTCGAAGTATCTGGATCCCAAGAACATAACTTGCATTTCCCAAATCTTTCATTTGGAATTGCTCAGCTAGCCAGGTTTTTACGTATGATAATATTCTTACAGCATTCCCAATAAGGAAGATGTCATCAACGTATAAGACAAGAAAAACCACCTTCCCGTCAATGACGCGCTTGTATACACAAGGCTCATCAACATTTTTCTCAAAATTATAAGACTTGATCGTTGTATCAAATCTTATATTCCAAGATCGAGATGCCTGCTTGAGTCCATAAATGGACCTTTGCAGCTTGCAAACTTTTTGCTCTTGACCTTGGGCGGTGAACCCTTCTAGTTGTATCATATAGATACTTTCATCAAGATTGCCATTCAAGAATGCAGTCTTGACGTCCATTTGCCTGATTTGATATTCATAATATGCGGCTATGGATAAAAGAGTGCGGATGGATTTTAGCATAGCTACTGGCGAGAAAGTTTCCTCATAGTCAACTCCCTCTTTCTGGGTATAACCCTTGGCCACTAGTCTAGCTTTGAAGGTCTATACCTTCCCATCTGATCCCCTTTTCCTCTTATAGATCCATTTGCAACCTATGAGCTTCACTCCATCAGGTTGGTCTACAAGTTCCCAGACTGAGTTGGAGTACATCGACTCCATCTCCAGGTCCATGGCTTTGAGCCATTCTTCTTTGTCAGGATCATCCATTGCACTACTGTAGGTCAATGGATCATCTACACCATTGCTGGAGGCGACAACTTGTGCCTCTCCAACCCCTAAGTAGCGATCAGTTTGTCGTACAACCCTCCCACTACGTCTGGGTGGTAGATCATTCTGACTTGGAAGTATCTGACTATCAGATGTCGAAGGTCCTATGTATTTTTCAACTTTTGTTGACGATGGCGCGCTGGTCGAACCAGTAAGTAACTCCTCGAGTAACATTTTACCACGAGGTTTGAACTCCCTCATGTAGTCATCCTCTAGAAACGTAGCATTTGTCGATACAAATACTTTGTTATCATCGGGACTGTAGAAGAATCCTCCCATAGTTTCCTTCGGGTAGCCTACAAATAGGCACACCCGGGAACGTGGTTCTAACTTTGTAGTCTTATTCTTCAGCACATGTGCTGGACACCCCATATGCGGAAATGTCGTAAACTAGCTTTATGACCATTCCACAACTCTAAGGGAGTTTTAGGAACAGACTTAGATGGAACTACATTAAGGATATACATTGCGGTTTGTAGTGCATATCCCCATAATGAACTAGGTAGTGAGCTACAACTAAACATATATCTTATCATGTCTAGTAGGGTTAGATTACTCCTTTCTGCAACACCATTTTGTTGTGGTGTTCCAGGTGCTGTGAGCTGGGATATAATCCCGTGCTCAACTAAGATTTAGTCGAAGTCTCTGTCGAGGTATTCTCCTCCACGATTCGATCGTAGAGTTTTGATTGGCTTACCTAATTGGTTCTCAACCTTAGCACGATACTCTTTGAACTTTTCAAAGGTATCTGATTTGTGATGAATTAGGTAGACATACCCATATCTTGAATAGTCATCAAAGAATGTGAGGAAGTATTCATAACCACCTCGGGCTTTTATAATCATCGGTCCGCAAACGTCCAAATGTATTAGCTTTAGTGGTTGAATGGCTCTTATACCTTTTCCAGAAAAAGGTCTCTTGGTCATTTTTCCTTCTAGACAGGACTCACAAACTGGTAAAATCCTGAGCTTTAACTGGTTTAAGGCTCCGTCCTTTATCAATTTATTTATTCGGTCAAGGTTGAAGTGACCAAGTCTAAGATGCCATAGATATGTGTCATCGTGAGAAATCTTTTGCTATTTCTTTTTTGGTTTTTCAACCTTAAACATTTCAATGTTGAGCAGTGACTTATGTGTTAACGGTCTTAACACATACAATTTATTTTATGAGTTTCCTGTGCATATAGTCAATCTATTTCTACCAATAATAACCAAATTGCTATTAAAAGAAATAGAGTACCATCATCCATATGTCTAGAAACAGAAATCAGATTCCTGCGGAAACCAGGAAAGAATAACACATCGTTCAAATTTAAATAACTATTATTAATAAAACTTAAACTAGAAACTCCCACTGCTCTTGCTGAAACGGCATCCCCTGTCCAGACTCTCATGGTGTAGTCACCCTCAGCAAGGTCCCTCCATGAATCAAGTAGCTGTAAAGAAGAACAAACATGGTTAGTGGCCCCGAAATTAATAATCCAAGCGGATTTGTCATCCTCCACCAACAGAGATTCAATTACGAGTAAATTATATTTACCTGTTTCCTTTTTCTCCTTTAGCTCAGCAAGGTATTTAGGACAGTTCCTTTTCCAATGCCCATTCTTGTCGCAGTGGAAACATTTTCCTTTGTGTTTGGAATCCTTGGAGCATTTCTTGTTCTTCTTTTTAATGGCTTTACCTGTTGGTTTCTATAATATGTCCCAAACAAAGATTAAGCATGTGAAATACTATAAAG